>BJCO01769178.1:0-15787 GCA_018326465.1 Flaveria floridana | reverse complement strand
TAAATGGATCACGTCTGAGGTGATCGGGTGGATAAATGGATCACGTCTGAGGTGATCGGGTGGATAAATGGATCACGTCTGAGGTGATCGGGTGGATAAATGGATCATGTCTGAGATGATCACAAGTACTTAAAGCCAATATAATCACGTCTGATATGATTGAATGCTCATAATGTCCAATCTATAATCAAAGGGTAAAAAATGCTAAGTGGTCATAAAATCAAAATAATGAGTATGACCCATACGCACGATTGGACCATAAGAGTGGACCAACCGTGCGAATGGACCATACTCATGCCCATTATAACCGAATGGAGCATGAGTATGAACCATTCACACGAACGGCTTACAAGATTGAACCAATCGCCCGATTGGAGCTGTGCGAATGAGTCAGTCGCCCGACTGAAATCCAGTCGGCTGACTGAATGTGATCGACTGAACCAATCGCACGACTGAGGTCCAATCGCCCGAATGAACAGAGCGAATGGGTCCAATCGCTCGATAAAAATCAGATACAGTATAAATTGAGTCCTAGTCGATCGCATTCATCCCATTCACTCAAATCGCCCTTCACTCGTACGATACGTCGAAACTCTGCCAAATTTTCTAAGATTCTTATTTACCTGAGATTACTGCCTTCTAACATTGGATATCGGTTATATAGGTAATAATCAAGGTGCATCATTGTTTAAACTGGAGATAAACATCAAGAATCACTCAAATTGTGACCTAACAGTAACCGAGACTTAAACGGACTAATAAACCATCTAAACTGAACTTTAAGATCAAATTAATTGTAAAATATATTTAGTCGGCCTACTCTGAGTGTAATGAGCCTAATTTCAACGTTTAACATCAAGTTTTGCTCAAAACATGAATTTGAATGGACAAACAGTCGAATAGGCGACTGGACACTCTGTCGAACTTCAATCGTATGACTGAGAGGAACGATTGACTCAATCGCATGACTGAACCATGCGTATGAGCTCAGTCGCATGACTGAGGTAAACATATGAAAAGTCATGCGACTAAGTCCAATCGCATGACCCAGTCGTACGAATGAATTCAATCGCACTACTAGATCTCAGTCATGTGTTTAGTCGCACGACTAAACCAAAGTTTAAAGTTCATTAACTTAAATTAGCTATCTTTAACAGGTACCAACGTTGATTTGTTTTGTGTGAACAGATGGCTAGTAGGTGGTCTATGAGCACTAAGCGCAACATATGTGCTCATCTAGACCTGACTACCCGTAACGCGGCGGACTTCACTGGGATCATTATCTTTCTACGATGCTCTGAAAACTCTCCCTGGATTTGAGCTAAACCGTCTAGCCAACTTGAGCCTCCTGTATGCTGTTCTCGGAAAGATATCGGGATGGTTTGAGAAGGCTCTGAAAAAGGAGTATCATACGAGGTGGGTCAATTTTAAACCTTAACAGCCCAAAAGGTTGATTCATAAGATAGAGGTTGACCCCACCTCCAGAAGACCAAAGGTGGTCTTGAGATGGCACCCTCCGCGCACAATGTCGCGTATTCCACTGACGGAGATGCCACAAGATTTTGCACCCCATTTTAAATGGTGGTATTATGACTGGCGCACTGGTGAGGCAGTCATTGTTTTGGATAAAGAAGGGAAAGCAGAGACGATTAGGGTGTTCGACCCTATGTGGCTAACCAACTTGTCTGCGTCAGATGTCTACATCTTGTATAAGTGGCCATTATTTTTTGACGCTCAGGATATCATGCAAGCACTTCAGTTTCAACACGTTATACGTCTATGCTTCGCACTTGATATTCATGCTGGGGTTACACGAGAAGAAAGAATTAAGAGATATGAAGAGTTCAAGAAAGAAGTCAAAGTTAGCTAGATCTAGGTCCAAGGGGGAGTTTGTTGATACACATGTCCCTAGTTCTAGTCTAGTAAGCTTAAATGTAATAGACTTTCATCTTGTAACACATATGTAATATTTTATCAATGAAATGAAAAACTCTTTTATGAATGTTTATTGGTTGTTTAATGTCATATCTATTAATATTATTCATTGTTACACGCATATATGAACATGTTATATAGGTTTACAGCTGTTAGACATAGTTCTGAATCATTAAAGGTTCACGAAGGTGTTTAACTAAGTATTCTGAGTCCAGTCGCACGACTGGACCATGCAAATAGGCCAATCGCATGACTGAACCAGGTGATTGAATCAATCGCACAAATGAGTCATAAGACTGACTCAGTCGTACGAATGAATCAATCGTATGACTCAGTCGCACGACTGAGCCAGTCGCTTGGCTCAGTCATACGAATGAAAGCTGTAACCTATAAATACCACTTAATTCGTGAAAAAAACCAGACACTTTAAGAATTCACAACCCTAGCAGTCCCAGTTCGCATAGAGCGTCCCTTCTAAGTTCATAGAACGTTTCAGATCATTCTTACTTCATTCTTAATGTATTCTAATCGTTGGGTTTGATCCAGATAACGTTCTCCTTGATTGGATCGCCAATGAAATAGAATTCCGCGCTATTTGATTCGGTTTCATGTAGAATCAGTTAGTACTCCGTCCGTACGCGGTCCTAACAACAAGATGCAAAGAACACAAGTAACAATGAGACAGAACTCAAGAACAATATATAAGGTTTTCAAGAATGTTGTATATTAATCTCAAGTTCTCTTATAAGAGTTATTGTATAAGTTATTACAATACAAGCCCTGAGATAATTTATACTACATCCTACAACCGGCTATACTTGGAAAGTTAGTTGGAACATTGAAAGATAGCAAAAGCAATGTAGAGTCAAAAGCCAAATTGCCTTTTGACTAGTGACTATGACATATCATAACTCACATCCTAATATATTAAAAAGGATAAAAGTACATAAAGTAGAAAGTTACAGACTCAAGACCTCAATGTATAGTTGCAAAAGCATGGACCTTTTCACTAACTCTTGCAAGTTGGTGAGTCTTCAGAGTTGAAGCAAAAAGTGGGTCAGCTTTTTGCAAAAGTACATTCGAAAAAGCATGTTCTTCTCTGTCTTTGGAAGAAATCAGTCTTCACTTTATTTGGCTTCAGAAGACTTTGTCTTTGAAGCTTCGGAAGACTTTATCTTTTGGCTTTGGAAGATTTGGTCTTTGGCTTCGGAAGATTTTACACTTAGAATATTTCTGAGTATTATGTAAAGCTTCCAAGCAACTTTCGCTTCGGAAGATTTTATACTTAGAGTAATTCTTGCTCTAAGTATAAAACTTCCGGAGCAACTTCTACTTGATACTGAGTGCATGCATGCAGGAAGCCTTTGGTTGCTTTGGTTGCATCAGTTTTTATATAAAATCTTTCAGAACTGAAGAAAAGAAATAGAAAAAATTAGTTGGTGAAACCGCCAATAACATATACATGAGAGGCAAAATGTAAAGTCTTTAATGATTTCCCTTCAAATTTAAGCATCTAGGATATCTTGTAATATAGAAGTGGTGTTTTGCCGATGATCAATTTCAATGGATTTGTCTTCTTGAATATATGGTATTAACCGAGTTACTACCAAAGGTGTTAACAATTAGAGAAGCCACTTAAAACTACAAATCATGTCCTTTAATATAGGTATAGAGGTAAATCTTTGTTCATTAAAGATCACATCACTTGACTCTGAAACTGTGTTTAGAGACACAAAATCCAAATAGGTTCTAAGACATAAAACCTATAAGTCTTAAAATGTTCGGTATGTCCAATAAAGATATAGCCTATACCACTTTCACCAATAGTTTTCCTCTTAGGTTCATAAGCCTCACAATAATTCTACATCCCTAAACTCTAGTTTGGTGACTTTTGTTTCCAAAGTTTATATAAGGTAGTTTTAGTCCTTTTATTAAGAACTTGATTCAGTAGATAACAAAATATTGACATAACCCCACCCTAAATTTTATTCAATAGGTAACATTAAACTAACCATTTCCTTCAAAGTTCTATTCTTTTTTTCTGTGACACCACTTTGTTATGGTATGTAAGGAGTCATGATTATACCAGTGAACTGAAAGTACATTGGATCATAATACTCACCTCCTCTATTAATACAAAGGTTTTTAATCAACCTTCTTTCATATATCTCTACCTTTCATAAATTATATATTCATCTAGAGTATCATACCCCCAGCTAGAGTAGAAACACAAGGAATGAAGAAACACTAAGGTGACACATACTTATTAAACAAAACAATGTTATAATTCTTGTTCAAACATAAAAGAAACAAAATAAAAATAAACAATAAATCTTTGTTTTAGTCAAACTAAGTCCACTATGCAATTCTAACATCGATCATCCTTAGTGTGCAATCTCTTAGTTGTCGTTACCTAAAACATGCTAAAATAGGTCAATTAATAGGTCAGTAAGAACATAGGTTTAATAATATACATATAATAGACAACCAACCCAACCAACCCTAATGATCGAATGACCGGCCATATAACCCCCTAACACAAGACGTCATACTAATTGTATCTTTATCTATTATGCAGTTGCTGAACATTAGCTCCTTCCAAGTAAAAAAAGAATACATTTACTTAAGGATTGCTTGGAATTGATTAGCATGCATCAATCCGAGTACTAAATGGTCTGTTAAGGCTAATAGATTTATATATGTACTCCCCTAGCTTCTTTGAAGTTAATGGTTGTGTACATTTTAGAAAATAAGACTTTTTTGCACAAAGTATCATAGAATATAGCGACATGTATAATCATTTACTTTTACTAGTATTAGAAAGTTTGTTATTAAGTTTGCAAAACACTAGTTTTTGACTCTAGAATTTGTTTTCTTATTTTGATTTAGAGAGCATGTTTTCACCCTAAAATACAAAATAAAGGTCTATGAACTCACGTTGTAAATTAGGCATGTTGATCTTACAATTTGTAGTAACTTAGAGAGAGAGTTACCCTAAGTAAGTTATTGTTTATTGTATTTGTGCATAAGTTGAGGGGTTGTCATCATAAATATTTCAAGTGTTGCTGTTATATACTAGAGATATATCGTTCCAGACTAATAAATCCAACAAAAGAATTCCCAAGTAAGACTTAGTGGATTTTTATCACTTAAGTACCCCGTCTTTTCTTAGTCAGACCTTTCGCTTGCCATATAACAACATGCCAAACGAAACGATTCTAGATGTATACTAGACTAAGTCAAATGTGTGTTTGCTAAGTTTAGGAAGTATAAAAAACAAAGTGTAAACATAAGTTAGCAAGGATGGGAATGAACAAGTTGTATTGTAGTGGGGTTACAATTGAAAATATGAATAATTCAACACGAAACATGATTCAATGTTGATAGATAATTATGATAATCATAGTTTGGATTTTAATTGTTCATATTTATTATTTTATAATAAAAGTGTTGCTTTTTATTATATTCTTTAAAATATTAATAAGTTGAATTTAGGATTTTGATAGCTTTGGACATATTCACGCACTGAACTTGTGCAAGCTATTTGAGGGATCAAATCAAAATGTTTCAAGACGTTCTTTATATAATTGAAGTGCTAAGACTATAAATTCAATTTAAAAAAAGAATAATTGAAAAAGAATGTTATGAGGGAGATATGGCAGTTTAAATTTGGCCATGTAAATCTGTCAAAATCTGAAAATTCAAGTTTGACAAGTTTCAATAAAAGTTTGGTGAGTTCATAATTATTTGATGTTTAATATAAGCTAGTTATTATTGATTTTTGATAAAACAAAAATGAAAAGTTATGAACACGAAGACACAGGAAGAACACGTGGAACACCAAAACTTACTTGATAGGAAAAGGTGTATGGACCTTCAAGAAGAGATGATAGGGGCTGAGAGTTACTTCTATTGGACCTTAACATTTAAGGTTTGTTGTGAAGAAAATAATAAGTATAAGCCCCTATATATAGTTGAAAAGTTAGGGCACTAGGTTTCAATTAGGACTGGTTTTCTCAATATTGTATTAAGGAAGTGCATATATTCTAGGATGTTTAAAGGAAGCGAACAGACTTTTTAGGTATTCTAGTGTTTAGGATCATTATAATTTGTTTTATTTTGAATAATTACTAGTTAATTATTTTTAGATACTATATATATCACTTAAATGGTTAAAATAATATATATATATATATGTGTGTGTGTGTGTGTGTGTGTGTGTGTATGTGGGTGTGTTTAGATAATTATATTACTTAATTTATTTAATTAAATCTTATCTTTGTAATAACAGTTACATATATGACTCTTAGTTAACACATATGTAAATTTCCACCCTTGTAGTTATATGTATTTTTATGTAGTTATGTAGCGTTGATTTAAACATTGATAAATGGTAGAGCATTTCCAAGTTACTGTTTATAGGAAGATCTAGTTGGAAACTTTAAGCAAAACATGCATTCTAACTTAAAAGTCAAAAGGCTTTCTTTTGTTGTCAGCAAGCTTTTCTATTGATCTCGTGCAAGCTTGAGTCTTTCTGAATCTTGAATACCTTATCTATGGTTCCTTGAATTAGGTCAGGACCAACATTTTCTTCCGTACAATGCCTCAAAGGGTGCACACTTGATGCTTGAATAATAGATGTTATTGTATGAGAATTTAGCGAGCGGTAAATAAGTATCCCAAATACCCTCAAAGTTGACTACACAGTATCTAAGAATATCCTCACGAGTTTGTATAGTGCTTTCACTTTGGCTATCAGTTTAAGCGTGATAAGCCTTGTGATCCACATGCGTTCCTAATGACTTATGTAATGTTTGCTAGAATTTGATAGTGAAATAAGTATCTCAACAGAGATGATAAATACTGGGAAACCATGTCGAGCCATGATCTCATTAATGCATAGTTTTGTTAACTTCACCAACTTGAAGTCTTCACGAATAACAAGAGTGTGAGCGGACTTAGTCTATTGATCGACTATGACCTATATTGAGTTGTGTCCACTAGAGGTTTTTGGTAGTTTTATCATAAATTCAATGAATTTTGTTCCTATTTCCCCGAAGGGATTTTAGGCTGTTGGAATGATCTTGAAGGTTTCTGATGTTTAACTTTTACCTTTAAACATGTGAGGCATTTCCTAATATATAGGGTAACGTCTTTCATCATTGCTGACCACCAATAATATTCTCTCATGTCTTGATATATCTTATTAGGGCCTTAATGAATTGAATATAATGACTTATGAGGTTCACTCATGATGAGTTCTTATAGATTGTGAGTGTTAGTTATCCATATTCTTCCAATGAAGTAGAGGATTTCAGCGGACTTAAACTCTAATTGATGCTCAACTATACTTGTTGGTTCTTTCTTCAAATCATTCCTAGCATGGGCCTAACTCTATGCTTGTTGAATTTGATGTTTGAAATTCTTGAATAATCATTCCCATTGCATAAATGCATGAGGGTTTGATTCTCTCTTTACTACTGAGTGTGTTAGCTACAACATTTACTTTTCCTGGGTGGTATCGGATTTTGCAATCATAATTATTTAATAGTTCCACCCAGTGTCTCTGTCTCATGTTGACTTCCTTCTAATCAAAGATATGCTGCAGATTTTTAGATTGGTGTATATGACACATTTGGTATCATGTAAGTAGTGTCTTTAAATATTTAGGGCAAATTACAGCACCTAACTCAAGATCATGAGTAGCGTAGTTCTTTTCTTGGATCTTGAGTTGTCTTGATGCGTAAGCAATGAATTAATATCGTGGTCTAAGTAATGACTCAAGATCATCATTGCCATATGGAAGGGCTAGGATAGGGGCATGATAAAACTTCTTCTTGAGTGTTTGGAAAATGTCTCCTGCTTTTGTCCATAGTTAAAAGGTTGGTTTACTAAGTCAATGTAGTAAGTGTAGGGCAATTCTTGGAAAGTTCGAGATGAATCATCGATAGTACCTCACTAGACTCAAAAATGAGCGAACATCTAAAGGGGTCTTTGGTACATTACAATTCTTGACTTCTTTAATATTGGCTGGGTCTACATGAATGCTTTTTTCATTGATCACATGGCCTAGAAATTAAACTTCACTTAGACAAAATTCACATTATGATAATTTGGCATGGAGTTGCTCCTTCTAATTTCTCAAGGATTAGCCTGAGGTGTTGCTCATGATCAGCTTTGGTTTGGGAATAGATCAAGATGTGATTAATCAATAAATGACAAATTGGTCTAGGTATGGCCTACAGACACGATTCATGAGGACCATAGATACCGTAGGTGCATTAGTTAGTTCAAAGGGCATGACCACAAACTCATTATGTTCATAATGAGTTTGGAAGGCGGTTTATCTTTAAAAAGCAAGTGGCTCTTTGTAATTGGTCAAACAAGTCATCAATGCTCGGTTATAGGTGCTAATTCTTGACTATAATACTTTGTTCAATTCTCTGTAATCAATACACATACAAAAGCATCCATCCTTCTTCTTAACACAAAAAACTATGGCTCCCTAAGATGAGAACTTTATAAGACGAACCTTTTGTCTAGTAGTTCCTATAAAGCTTGATAATTTTTTTTAACTTTCGGTTGACTTAAACAATAAGGGGATTTTGGCAACAGAGTTTGCTTGGGTATGAGGTCAATTTGGAAATCGACATGTCGACTCGGAGGTAGTCCAGGAAAATCGTCAAGGAATAATATAAATGTATTATACATTTTTCCGGTAGTGTAGATTTTTGGCTCAGTGGTGTATTATATATATTGAGTTCTCCCCCGGCCCCCTAGAAGAATTTGATTTCGCTCCCTGCCCCACCATAGGAGTACTCAAGCTCCACCACTAACATGCATACCTATACACACAAAACAATACACATACATACATCTACATATTCACATTCATACTTATTAAACTTCGATATACATGTATATATCATCATTTACCCGTTTGTGACAGCCCATAATCTTAACTAAAACATGAGAGCACCATATCAAGTTTATATAATCTAAAGGAGGCTTATTATTTGTACTTACATATTATCAATTGTCACAAGCCACCTTCTTGATTCACTGATTTCGTAAGGTAGCAACTAGGAGAATTTAAGAATGGTTTTCCTCATGATTCCAAGCCAATATAGAGCATAGGAAGAACAAAAATGATTGGAATTAATGATCTTCATGGGTCATTACATATTCAAGTAAAATAAAAGAACAAGTTTAATATATTCGTCTCAAAGGTTATATCCTTGTGGTTAATTGACATAACCCACAAATAAAATGTTAGGAGTTTAAATCTTGTAAGGTGTATATTATGATGTATTCATTCAATAAAGATTTAGGAGTTCTTGATCAAATAAACATATAAATGTAATATATTAAATCATCTAAGTTACTTAACTTTTCTAATTTTTAACACTTACAAAAAAATTCACAATAGCGGAACAATAAATGAAAATTAAGTGGTATTAATAGATAAAAGATTATCGGTAATCTTATCAAATAATATTAAATTTTAGTTATTTATTCTTGAAATTCTCTGTCATAAGTTAGTATTTTGGATATAAAAATAGAATGGCCGAGTATTTCCTATCTCTAAGTGCTCTCTTGTTTCTACATTTGTTTTTTTCCATCTCTTTCCGCTCTATTCCTAAACCATCTCTAACCTTGAAATTGAATCTTGATCGTCCCTACCATCCCAACATGGTATAAGTAACACAGAAAATCATACAACCAAAATGAACAATTGGCTTTACACTAGACATGTCATGCAAGATGTGTTCTTCATGGTTCTGCTTCACGTGGGATGGTGTTCCCATTACTTGTCACCTCTTGTCCCGAGTCTCACCGCTTCCATTTTGTCCTCATTAATATGAAAAAAACAAAGTCAGTACCTAAATTTTAGAACGTAAACACAATTTCTTAGACAACAGTTACAAGACATATCTTTGATGGTTGAGACAAAACCATGTTCTAGATTTTAATTTTACAATATGAATTAATATATTTTTGAAAGTTAAGCTAAACATACAAAGATGTAATAGACCTTAAAAGTAATATATATCACTTGAGTTCTTTGATTATTTAATTTTGAAAAAAGTTAAGCTATAAACAAATTAAAAAGATTTCATATATACTCTACACTAATACTTTTTCACTTGTTTGAGTAGTAATAATTCGTATCAGTCACGTGATATTGTGTGAATGACCAAAAGTTTTTATTTTTTTTATTTTTCTGATTGAGTGGAGGGCGTGCCTTGGCGCAGCGGTTGAAGCTCTTCCTAAGAAACCGAAGGTCTCAGGTTCGATCCGTGAAAACGGCCTCCCCACAAAATGTGGGGGAAAGACCGCGTACATCTTCTCTTAAATGAGACGGACCCTCCCTGAACCCTGCGAACGCGGGAGATATTTGCAACACCAGGTACGCTCTTTATTTTCCAGATTGAGTGATTGTATTAAATAATTCAGGGATGAGGAAAAATATCAAAAAGGGACGTTGTCCTAGTGGTTATAAGTGCGCTCCCTTACATCCTTACCTAACTGTGTTTGATCAATTCCCTTTGATTACTGTTTATATTTTATGTCTTTTTTATTTTATCTTTTTTACTTTTGGTGTTTTTACTTGTTTATCTAGTTTTTTTGTTAATTCTATTCAATATCTTGTTGAGCTAATTTCTTTTCCTTTTTCATTTTTTATATTTTCAGGTTTTTTATACCGCTGTCATTTACAACTATTGATACGATAAAAAATTGTTATCATCATGGGTAATGTAGGGTATCGATACTACCTTTAACATACATTATACATATAACACAGTGATATTTCATCTCCTATGAGTGATTTTTTTTAAGTTTGACTTTTCTTAATTTTAAATCTTTTTTGTTTGAAAGTTTTAATTATTTTATTTTTGTTTTGCTCTTATATTTATGCAACTAAATAAGCTTATAAAATAGATTGTGATCTTTTGTTTTTCAATTAATTATTTTTAATCATTAACATTTTTACATAATGGCTTGTGTTATATTATATATTATTATTAAAAAGTGTGATGGGGAATAGTAGAGTTTGAGGTTTTTTAAAGTTAGCACAGAAATTTTTATTCCTAAGTAACCACAAATCAATTATTTTTTGAGAAGTTAATCATTCTAATTTCAATAGAGGTGTTGATTCTAGTATCACCTTCTATTTTTTTCATTTGGGTTAGATAGAGACGATGGATTTTAATTTGCAAGGCAAACCTATATAGGGGTGAGGGGTAGCCTCCGTTACCCTTTAACTTTTTACGCATAGTATTAAAAAATTTTACAGTTTTTATGTAAAAAAGATTTACGGTTTTATGTTACCCATGAGAAAATATTACGTTACCGCTGAGAAAATTTTACATTACCCCTAAAAAAATTTAAACTCAAAACTTTATAGAAAATTTTAAATTTCATAAAAATTAGCCTAATATTTTATAAAAAACATTATAAAACTTAATTACCCAATTAACATTAAAAGCCAAATTTATTATAAAACCCAATTAATTTAAAAGCCTAATTTATTTTAAAACCCAATTAATCTTTAAAAGCCCAATTATTATAAAACCCAATTACCTGCGATCCTGCTGCTGCGAGTCCGCCGCTGCTCGGCCACCGCTGCTACCTGCTGGTCCGGATGCTGCTGCCGCCACTGTTGGTCGCTACTGCCTACTGCCTGCTGCTTCGAAGAGTTGAAGATTAGGGATTTGAAAGATTTGAAGCCTTGAATCTTTGAAGTATTTTTTTTTACTTTCTAGGTTTAAGTGTTATTTGTAAGATTTTTCGAGTAGAAGATTGATTATTTGTTATTTAAGCTAATCTTTAGGTTTTATTGATAATTATGGATTTGTATTGAAATAAAGGATTTAAATTGTGCTATATGAATTAAGGATTAGGGATGTAAGGTTTATATAAAGGCTGATTCAATTAAAGCAACCAAAGATTTATTACATGCATGCACTAAGTAATAAGTAGAATTGCTACGAAAGTTTTATACTTTTCATAAAAATTATGCTAAGTATATAATCCTTATGAAAATTTTTTCCTTTTAAAAATTTTATTAGACTTTCAATGTAAACTCTTTTCTTAACATGATCAACAATAACGTCTAATCATTGAAATTGATCCTTTTAAATTTTATCACCCCTGTGGCATAACGCTAATTAGTAATTACACCTCCTAGTATTTTAAATTAAAATGTATGAGATTAAATAGTAGCTATTTGTCTTTTAGTGATGCTCTTTAAGTGTTAGATATTTTTTATATGTTTTTATTATTATATTTTGTTTTGCTTTTATACTCGATAACCAAGTAGTTTAATAAAAATATATCATGATTGTTTGTTTATAAATTTGTTTTCATGTTCATTAACTTTTATTTACATAACAACATAAAATTTTCTTTTATTCATGATATACAGTTGTCGTTCACGTAGTCCTGATAAATACCTACTAGTTATATTTTAAACAGCTAATTGGATCACTGACGAAGTACTAGCCCACCTGATCATCTCCATTATTCAAGTGCGAAACTATAGAACACTTTCAAGAGAAAACTCACATCAGGTGAAAAACCTGGCTCACCTGGAATGCTATTTTATTTTTATCACATGTGAGACTTGAATCCAAGATATTCACATATGTTTATAAGATCTTGGGTTATCTAACCTTAACCGTTTGAGATAAGGACAATTGGTACCTACCGGTTATGAACTAATGTGTTGTGTGCTAGTATTAATTGGTTATTAAAAGACAACTTTTTTTATAGTTTACAACCTCTTAATCATTAAGAGATAACTTTAAGTTTAATTGGTTAAAATTGTTACCACTTAACCATTGACATATAAGATTACCTTTTAATTATTAAAAAGTTATAAATCATTAAAAGACAACATTTTAATTATTGTTAACAACCTTCAAACAGTTTCTAAGATAATATACCAGATAATGTACACATGTAATAAAGTTTGGAGGGAAAAACTAAATACATAAAATTTGGAGGGAAAATAAGTAATAAAAGGGTCATAATAAGTGGGGTCAATTGAAGCCCTTGGGCTTTGAGGGAGCAATAACCTTTTGACTAATCCACGCGTTTTTTTGGTGGGTCCAACCTATCTCCACGGGTGACTGTGGGTCTCCATCAGGGTCTAAATTATAATACCAAATTCTTTTAAATTGTATATAATACATTTATTTCTTTTTTAAGCATTCAGTTCATAAATAAGAACTGAAAAGTTAAATCCAAATCAGTAGTTTAACAGCAATTATAGAATTCCAACAAAACATTAGTTCTTCAATTTGGAGAATGCAATAAAGTTAAATCCAAATCAGTAGTTTAATAGCAATTATAGAATTCCAACAAAACATTAGTTCTTCAATTTGGAGAATGCAATTGTAGTAACTAGATTGTTGTAAATAAGAAATTTATCCAATATATTAGTTTCTTAAAATTTGAAAAAATGATATTTGTTGAATTACGTCACATCTTTATAAAATTCTCTTATAAAATTATGTTTTAATCCTTATCCTTATAGTTACATTTAAAATCAATATTTTTAATTTTTTAGTAAATAATATTTTTTTATGTTTTTATTATTATATTTTTTCTCTCGTTCACTCACAATCACTTTTTAAAGTATTAAAGAATTTATGGAAGAGGATAAGGGATGGACAATGTATTACTAAATATAAGGATGAACAATAATATTTTCTCTTTCCTATATTTACAAGCATTTTTTTATAATAAAAGAGTAACTTAATATGTTACGTGCAGCATCACAATCATACTTATCAAAATTTTTTCATCTCTTTCTTCTATTAAATAATTACCTTAATTATTAATAATATTATTTAACATTTTTTTATATTTAATAAATTAAAAAAGAGATCTATTTATTAATGTATTTCTAAATAAATAAATATTTTATAAAACAATTAGTTTTTCATAAAGCATAAAACTTTTTTAAAAATACGAAATATTTTAAAATTGATATTTTAAAAATTCAAATTTTTAAGACAAAAAATAATTAAATCTGGGAATTATAATAAGGAAATTTTTAGAAATTACATTTTTATACGGTTTGTTTTAAAACAAAATATTTATTTTTTTAAAAAAAATAAAAACAAATTTTTAAAAAGTTGATATCACTGTTTTATTAGTTATAGTCAATTATATCATATCTTAAAAAATAATTTTATAATTGAAGGGGTATAGTCCCGGATAGCACCAAATCAAGAGTCACGAGACAAGGCCGCGGCAAGAGCCGTTTTGCTTGGAGTATGGTCATGGGCCGCGGCTGTGTCTTGGCCTGCCCTTGCTGGGCCGCGGCTGGTGGTGCTATGACTGCCGCGGCCGCGGCTGTTACTGCACTTGTCGCTTCAGCCGCGGCTGGAGGTGGGGGTTCCAGCGGTGACTCTTTCTCTGGCAATACGAAAGGCCAAGATGTGCCGCGGCTGACATACGAAAGGCTAAGATGGGCCGCGGCTGACACACGAAAGGCCAAGAAGGCCGTGACTAGCCTACGAAGGCCCAGAAGGTCGTGGCTGGCACAACTCTCACCCAGCTGGGCCGCGGCTGACAAGCGAAACCCAAAGAAGGCCGCGGCTAGGCATGTCCTTAGCCCAAATCATGGCAATGCTTCCACAAACACTTAGAAACTATTAGCAAGAATAAGATAACAGTAGGCAAGCAAGAAAACACCAAAGGAAGCCTGTCATCGGTTGCCAAGGAATAAGTAATGGGCATATAACAACAAAGCACTCTAGGCCAAACACCTGACCCAGGTAGAAGGCCAGAGTAGCCCATAAACTCCCAAAGTCAACTACAAAGACAAATAACATTAATTCCTAGTCAGAAACCCTTTGTATCAAAAAGGTGTAGAACCTTCTGACTCATTGATCTAAGACCCAGTTCATTGACTGCAGGTTATCAAAGATAGAATCAAGTTGCATCTTGCCTCAGCTCACAAACACTATAAATACTCCCTTCACTCAATAGGTAAAGATGATATCATTTTTGCTCTCAACACTCTCACTTCAATCTATCTTGTAAAACTCTCTTAGGAGATATACTTATTCTAACACCGGAGTGTGGTCAC
This sequence comes from Flaveria floridana, assembly GCA_018326465.1. Taxonomy (NCBI): domain Eukaryota; kingdom Viridiplantae; phylum Streptophyta; class Magnoliopsida; order Asterales; family Asteraceae; genus Flaveria; species Flaveria floridana. Next base: position 747 of record BJCO01769178.1, on the reverse strand, counting down.
GGGGAGAAATTCCTTCTGCCCGTGGCGAGGCTCACGGTTTGTCTTTGTTGTGCAGGCATCTTTGCCAATCCAAGCCTAGGCTCAGCCGCTACTAAACAGCCCATACCCTCCCCAGTCAAAGTTCCAAGCCCTGAATCACAGCCTTAGCCTTTGGTAATAACTCCACCCTTGCACTGTTACCGAACCTTAATCTTTTGATTAAGATTTGCGTAGCAACATTTGGCGCCATCCGTGGGACCCCGAACAAAATGTGCCTCATGCTCTCCATACAATAGCTAGATCTGTGTTTCATGTGCGCTCTATGTGATACCTAGATCTCTACTCATAACTTTGTTTTAACAGCAGTTAGTCCGAGCTGACCTTATGAACGTCATTCAATTTTAAAGACGACATTTGACGATTGTATAATATCAACGGTGTTGTCTTTGTTGTGCAGGCATCTTTTGTTGAATCATAAGAGGCTGGTGCAACCAAAACAACTTGACATAGTCACTTTTTGGTACTACATTAAAGGGCTTCCGAAGCCAAGCAAGAGATCTTCCGAGAGTCTGAGGAACAACTGCTGAAGATATCTTCCGAAGGCAAAAGCTGAAGTCAACTGCTGAAGACAAAAGCTGAAGCCAACAGCTGAAGATATCTTCCGAAGACAAAATCTGAGCTTCCGAAGACAAAGTCTAATGAAAGAGCTGAAGACAAAGTCTGAGCTTCCGAAGACAAAGTCTGATGAAAGAGCTGAAGACAAAGTCT
>BJCO01769177.1:0-24161 GCA_018326465.1 Flaveria floridana | reverse complement strand
GGCCGATGGGGGAGGTGGGGAGGGTGTGGAGATGTGAGAAGAGGTTAGAAGATCTCTGAATACATAGGTCCAAATCTTCTCCATACAGACCTCCTGCAGACGGTGTGGAGATGTGAGAAGAGGTTAGAAGATCTCTGAATACATAGGTCCAAATCTTCTCCATACAGACCTCCTGCAGACGGTGTGGAGATGTGAGAAGAGGTTAGAAGATCTCTGAATACATAGGTCCAAATCTTCTCCATACAGACCTCCTGCAGACGGTGTGGAGATGTGAGAAGAGGTTAGAAGATCTCTGAATACATAGGTCCAAATCTTCTCCATACAGACCTCCTGCAGACGGTGTGGAGATGTGAGAAGAGGTTAGAAGATCTCTGAATACATAGGTCCAAATCTTCTCCATACAGACCTCCTGCAGACGTTTTTTAATGAAACGTCTTCCAAAAACAAACAATCTGCAGAGCTCAAACGTCTGCCCGCCTCTTTTTGGCGCAGACAAAAGAGCTTCAGAAGCTCTTTTTGGGAAAAAGAAACACCACCTTAACCTTGGTTAGCTCGCATACCAAGGATGTTATGAATGATTAAACACTGAGAATTATAAATAAATTATATTATTACTTGTGTTCGAACTAGCCTTTTTTTACTTTTAAGAACCTTTTGTTCATCTAAAGGCCCAAAAATGATAAGCAAAATTTAAACGTAGCTGAACCAAATACAATCTATAATCATCTTTATTTATTGATTCAATGCATTGAAGAAATTTTCTGCTAATATTCATTCATTTGTTAAACAAACAATTGTAAAGGTATGGAGTTCGACCTCAACGAGTGCAAATTTGTGTTCTTTCTTGCTTTAATTACTTCATTGCACCTTTAGACGATGATTCAGCCCCAGCTATGTGATACTTTGAATAATATTGCGCTGCAAGTACTATTTGAACTGATAAATATTGTTAGTGTTCCTCTATGAACAAGATTTGTTGTAAAGCAGCTAGCCGGATCAACGAATTACTCCGGCCATCAACCTTCATATACGAAATTCAATCACTTCTACACATCGGTAACCTAGATAGTGCTGTTAATCTTGCACTTTCTCATCCAGTTTTGTTTCGTCATCCTTTATATGTGAACCTTTTGAATCTTTGCATCGATAAACAAGCCTATAATCACGCCCATAAGGTGCACAAACATCTTTATGCCAATGGGTATGATTCAAATGTACATATAAACACCAAGTTGGTAATACTGTATTCGAAAGCTGGTGACTTGAAAAGTGCCCGCAAGGTGTTCGATGAAATGCGTGAGAGAAGTGTGGTTTCTTGGACTGCATTGTTATCTGGGTATGCAAAGAGTGGTTACGCTGAGGAAGCTGTGAGAGTGTTCGTTGGCATGCGTAGAGCGGGTGTGAAGGCGAATCAGTTCAGTTATGCTAGTGCTTTGAGCGCGTGTACAAGGTTGATGTGTCTAAGTTATGGGTTGCAGATACAAGGGTGTGTTCAGAAGAGTAGGTTTGTTTATTATTCTTTTGTACAATGTGCATTGATTGAGTTGCATTCGAAGTGTGGTGAGATCGAGGATGCTTGTTATATCTTTGATATGATGTCGATTAAAGACGTGGTTACTTATAATTCGATGATTGGTGGGCTTGCTGTTCGAGGGTTTAGCAATGATGCCATTCTAATGTTTCGTTTGATGCTTCGTGGAGGTATGACTCCTGACAACTTCACTTTGGCTAGTGTTCTCATGGCTTGTGCTCGAAGTAAAGATCTTTCATATGTCATGCAGCTACATGGGTTTGTTTCAAAATTAGGTTTTGGATTGTATAATAGTTTAAACGGGTCACTTATCAATGCATATGCAAAAAGCGGAAGCCTGAGAAGTGCAGATCAAATATACAGAAGCATGGTTAAAAAAGATGCAATATCATGCACTGCATTGATAGCAGGATATGCTCATGAAGGTGGTAATACAATGGACGCGATGAATCTTTTCATTGAGTTGCGTCGAGTACTCATGAATGTTGACAATGTAATATTATGCTCAATGATCAACATTTGTGCCAACACAACATCATTAGGCCTAGGAAAACAAATACATGCTCTTTCCTTAAAATGTTTGGCACGCCATGATGTACCCATGAACAATGCTCTTGTTGACATGTACTCAAAATGTGGTGAGATCATAGACGCGTGTCATGTATTTGATGAGATGAAGGAAAAAAATGTTATCTCATGGACTTCATTAATTGCTGGATTTGGAAAACACAGCTATGGGAATAAAGCAATTGCACTTTACAAACAGATGGTGGATGAAGGATTGGAACCAAATGGTATTACATTCTTATCACTCTTGTTTTCGTGTAGTCATTGTGGTTTGACTGCAGAAGGAAGGGAATTCTTTAATAGTATGGTTAATAAATATAATATATTGCCTCAAGAAAAGCATTATTCGTGTATGGTTGATTTATTAGCACGTGGAGGTGAGATAGAAGAAGCATATAATTTAGTACATAATATGCATTTGAAGCCGAATGCCTCAGTTTGGGGTGCAATTCTTGGGGCATGTAGTGTACATGGCAATGTTGCAATAGGAAAAGTAGCAGCCAGACATCTTTTTGGTTTAGACCCTTGGAAATCGGTCAACTATGTCGTCTTAGCTAGCATTTATGCAGCAGCTGGCTTGTGGGATGGTGCTTGGGACACACGAAAGTCGATGAAAGTTGAAAACTTACAGAAGAAGCAATCTGGATGCAGTTTTGTTCAATCAACAAGCAAGAGGCTTTTGCCTCCATAACCAAAGCTCAAGTTGCTAATATCTCAGGTTTGTATTTGATTTTATCTCTGTTTTGTAATCAATATCCTTATTTTATGTATGCAAATGCATTTTATCCACATTACACTTACTAGTGAAGTGATGTTTTGTTGTATATCAAGTTATCATGCGATAAAAAAAATTCATTGATAATTATTACCAATTTTCAGGTTAAAGTTTCTGGTAGAGAGCGTTTGCTGCTTACCAACATTTCGGAGCTACAATCCAAGTTACTGAATATATATCTGGCCAAATGAAAAGCCAGGTTATCTTTTTGGTTTTTTGAACAATTTTGATTGAGGAATTGACTGACGAAAAGTTAAACTGCTTACAAGTGAGTTGGTTTAGATCTTGCATTATACCTCACAACATAAAGTTCGGGTTGAAAATTTAAGATGATAACTGATAACTGCATGAATTAAAAAATTTATGAGGATATCTTTGAAGTGCTATATATTCTGCTAGTTACATTAATGCGAGAAACTTAAATCGTCTGCTGCTACCATTTACAAGAGCCGGTTGAGTTTGCTTGATTAATGTTATAAAGTTCTTGAAATAACAATGGGTCAAAGTTCTCACCTTTAGTTTACAAACAAACAAACAAACAAACCCAGTATATCCCACTCAAGAGCAGGGTCTGGGAGGGGTAGGTGGTGGCAAGTCTTTCCTCTATCCAGATAGGTAGAGAGACCGCTTCCAAAGAGATCCCTGGCTCGATACAAAAGCTATAACGCTAGTGAATCAACATATAATCAAACGTACGATATATGATATATGGTATATGGTACAGCACACATCATACAACAAACATTAAAATATCACCAAAAGAAAGTATAAAATATCACCTTTAGTTTGTTGTATGTTTTATGCAGAATAAACTCTTACTTTATAATGTTGTCCTGCAGTAGGTGCTACAAATTGATTCCCCCAAACTTGGATCTTTTTTATGTATTTTTCCAGCTTCAGAATGGTGGTTGGATTAGGTATTAATCATTTCATTCAGTTACAGTTAGCATGCCATTAATTTGCCACTTTTTGATGTTTTCGTTAATCCCAGTATTTTTTTTTTACCAGGAGAATACCTTATGGGTGTCCAAGCAGGTTTTACAGAGTTGGGCATGCCAGATGCATTTGACTTTTTTAGAATAACTTCCTATTCACCACCTATATATACAGCTATACGCCTATGCCTGCACCTTGCAGGATGTAACCCTCAATCTATCCACCAAATAGAGGATCTATTCACCAAATAGAGGATCTATTCACCAAATAGAGGGGAGACTTACCACCAGCATGTCCCCTTAAAGACGTCAGTTGCATTTGATGATTGGCTTATTACTAAAACCCAACTCTTACGTAGGGGCTTTATTGGATTGGCTTGAGCAGGTATTCCATGGTGAAAATTTGAGGTGGTCTTTTTCTAGTACGGGTCAAAATGGCTAAGTTATAAACAAGTTATGTTCTAATATTGAATGGGTCAATTTAGGTAATGACGTCAAGTGCTTTTCATTATAGCCATGTTTTAACAACACATAATTTGTAGGTCTTTGCGAAAACTTGCTAGCTTCACAAACTGTACTTTTAAGAAAATCAAAGTATTCATCTCTTTCTACCATGATGTGTTAGGTCTTTTATTTTTATTATATTATATTTTATTTATTTTTATTTTTTTAAATATAACCTTTGGATTTTCTGAGTTCCTTTACTTCATTATTTTATATGCCTAGTATTGATTTATTGTTAATAATTTGGGCTTTATTCTTATGATTATAATAATCATATAATCATGTTGAACCTTATTGGCAAAATTAGCATTGATCGTTCTATAACTCATGCTTTAGACCGAAACTTTGTATTGTTTTATGTTGGTGGATTGTTAGATATTGTTGAAATCAAGGTCAAGAAAGTGTATCAAGCACTCTTGTACTCCTGACTGTAAGCGGTAGAGCGACCAAGATGAGTGGTCATGCCATTTGGTCTAAAGTTGCTCCATCCGTTTTCCCGAAAGCTATGGTGCGCATATTTGAACCCATCCTTAACAATACCTTGGTATACATTGATGATATCCTTCTGTTCTCAAAAGACGAAGAATCCCATGTGAAATTACTTATAAATTCTACTCCATAGTCCAAAAGTATGGGATTATGTTCTCAGAAAAGGGTAAATCTGGGTTGAAACATGACACTTCTAGTACGACTTAGGATGCTAACAAACATTTTTTTTCTATTTTTCCTCGTCTGAGGTCCTTAGAAATAATCTTTCTATCCGATGTGATAGATGTGAGGTTTGGTTATATCTTACCCTTTTCAGACCCCACCAATAGCACCTTGCTCTGTGTGGGATTTATTGGATATGATTGTTGTTTATATTGATCTTTGTTGCTCAAAGAAAATAGTAAATCAACATCTTCATGAAAGTTGAATATAACTTCTTGTTATGTTGTTATCTCAATGCTTGGATGATGGGTGTGATAATGTTTTTCTAAACGGTATTTTCAACCCGAACTCATGTTTTCTCGTAAGTCGTAACCCGTTTTGATTATAACTGAAATGGTCCCATTTGAAAACGACACGTGTCAACTTGAATTCAATGTGATCTAACACGCAACCCGACTTGACATGCTCGTTTGCTACATTTCTATCGACATGATTGCCATAATTTAATAAAAGTATGATTCTATGATCATTTAGGAATCTAAATCTGAGGGTTGAATTAGTTGGGTACTTGGGTTGTTAGGGTCGATTCACGTTGTAGAAATAAATTATATACAAGAAAGGAAAAATCATCAAAATGATCAGTTTATCCTGCTTTTACCGAACGGCCTTTGATTTTTGATATTTTTAAAATAAACTTATAACTTTTAGACACTCATGTTCAATAGCAACCAATCAACGAGTGTCAAGTAAGTTCCGTCGATTAAGAAGGTTAGAAGGCTAAAGCTTAGCCTACCCAAAAATCTTAAAAAGTACTTTGAGTTGATGAAAACAACCAATCAAATAAATACATGTGTAAAACAGCTACATTAGCCCGCAAACTAAGAATTAGGCTGTTTTTTTTCATACAACTAAAATTCAGACTGGTGTTTTTTTTTTAAAAAAAAAGTTGAGATTTAGTCTATTTTTTTACAAAATGTTAAGATTTAGCCTAGACGGACTTAAGTTTTTACTCACGGTTAAGATTCAACAAATGTTTTTCTCTACGTAAAATTAATGATTATTTTGATAAAAACATGAGTCAAAATGTTCACCTTAATGATTTTTCTGGGGAAAAAAATAAAAAGAGGAGCACATAGGACGATTGATGTGTTGAAGTTTTCAATCAATCGCATGAGCAAATAAAAAAAATAGATCTTTAATATTTATAATTTTAATTTTTATTGTTATAGATGTTTAAAACTGTCAATTAAATGGGTAATGCTATATTTAAAGAATTATATACGAGGTGCTTACATTGTATATGAGATGTTGTACAATAAAAATGCATCGTATTTTCCCAAACTTATAATTCCTTACATTTATTAATTTTTATTGTCTTTATTAGTAACTAGATTTAAGACCGCGCATTGCCGCGGTTCTGTTAAAAGAATACAAAATAAATTTACGTTAAAAAACGCATAAAAATGTAAAAAGAATTTAGGGGCTGTTTGGCAGCATATGAATCAGCCTTTTAATGGTTCAAATGTCTGAATGGTTCAGGTTGTTTGTTTCACGAGCAAATGTATAAATGGTTCAGACATTTGTCGTTAAAACCTCTTATCTGAATTGGTCAGACAAACATTTGCCTTTAAATAGTTAAGCGACATACTATCTCTTAATGATTCAGGCATTTTAATGGTTTAGCACTTAATGGTTCAACCCTTTTATTTATTCAGCACTTAATCATTCAGAAATTATCAAACAACTCCTTGGTTGTTCTTAGATGACATATCTATATTAATAAAATAAAATAGTTATAACCACATGATTATTTCTAGCATGTCCACTTATGCTCCACCTAAGATTGTTCATATATTTTCACCACAATAAAACTTGTAATTTTTGGTAAACAAAATTTTTATTTTTAAAATGGTTTTCTTAATATATGCTCATTTACTATTATATTAATCGGTTATATTCCTTCTATGAATAAATAAAATGTTTCACTAAAAACACATTGATGAGACTTGATTTTTAAAAAATACAAATTTACTTCTTGCTAATCACTATTAAAACTTAAATACTTTAAAACGTTACATAAAATTTATTATTATAATTATCTTTTAAATTTTTTATATTGTTTTTTGTAATTTAAATATGTGTACTATATATAATATATAATAATTTTATTGATATGTTATCTATAACATATATTAAATTATACATATATATAATCTATTATATAAATTTTTTACTTTAATTTATGTAACATGGTATCTAACCAATTAATATAAGTATTTAAAGATATTAGATTTGAAATATTTGAATAATGACTTGGAAGTTTTAACGGTGACCACTTTCAATGGTTAAAAAGATCATTTTAAAATTAAGTCACTCTCTCTCTTCATTCAACAATCCTCTCCGTCGCTCTCTACCGTAGATCGCCACCGCTAGCCGCCACTACAAAACGATCTTCATCTCAGGGGGTGTTTGGGATTATTTTTCAAAAACAGCTTATTGACTTATTGACTTTTTCAATAAGTTAATAAGTTAGTATGGAGTGACTTATTAACTTATTCTCTCACAATAATCACATTACAAATACTATAAAATGACTTTTTAACTTTTCAAAAGTTAAAAAGTTAAAAGTTGATAAAAATAAGTAATTCCAAACACCCACTGACACAATCAACAGAACAGTCGAGCAGACCACCTGTATGCCCCCACCATCGCCCAGATCTGCAACTTTATCCGGCCACATCTCGCTAATCCGCCAGCAACTCGTCGACTTGGCACCTGCCTTCTCGTCATTGAAGATTGTTCCTCGCCATTCAAGCCACCCAAATCTACCGTTCTTCACCATTCTTCCATCACCGGATTCGGTGTTGTGGTTCAAGCACATACAGAACCATTATTGTTCTTGTAATTGCTTCATCATTTTTTTGTTGTTGAGATTTGCTGCTTCATTTCAGATCCGGTTGTCGATCATCACTCTTTGTGTTGAGATCCACAACTTCATAGCTTTTTCTTCTTATTTTCTATTTGTTTTCTTTTGTCACGCTCTTTTAGTCATTTTTGTAGTAGTAACCGGTGGTGGTGGTGGAGGGAGAGAGGGGGAGATGTAGTGTAACATTGGTGATGATGATGACTAACGAAGGGACACCTGCATTGTACGGGTGTACAGTGCGTATCTGTGTTGATACGGTGACACTGTAGCCACCGACCAAACGTTTTAATATATATTATAATACCAAAATTTGAAAGCATAGCTTAACAATTTTAAACATTTTAAAAATTTTGGGTGGATGGTTGTTAAGAATGACGTATCTGGTGTTACATGTTTGACTTAGCTTTCGTTTTACACGAGGGCATAAAAGATGTAAAATCATCTTACAATTTGATGTACGCATCATTCCCTGCATACCTTACACCTATGCAAAAACTTGTTTTCATGCATTGAGATCATTAACATATTATTAGGGGGCAGATGCTCTTACGATGTGGAAACGTCATGCACGATTTCCTTTCCAGAACTCGAAAAAACATCCTTTTTAACTCACTTCAAAAAGAAATGTTCGAGCGGTGTTTAAAAACATCGTATCAGCCAAACAAAAGATACACACTTAAAAATAAAAAAAAATTTCAATTTTGATATCCAATGTCTGACAAAAATAACAATTTTCCTCCGAAAAACTAAAAACATCAAATTACCTTCAAAAGTTTCATAATTTGTTACAATTTTAGTTCAAAAATTTTATTATATTTAATCAAGTTGAAAAAATTAATAAAATTTTTAGATTGAAATTGAAACAATTTAAAAACTTTTGAAGGTAAACTAATTATTTTAAAAAACATTTAATTTTGTCAAATCTATAAAAATAAAACCAAACTTAACTCAAAATAAAATTTTGATTGGAAAAAAGAGTCAAAATACAGGGGCTGGTTTTAATTTCTTTAAAAATCCAGGGGGCGATTTCCCGATAGAATTTCTTTAGGAATACAAACCCTTTCTTCCTCATCATCATCGTACTGTAAAACTTGGGTGCAGTGGTCAGATAACAAGTGAAATCGCCTTATAACGCTGTGTTCTTGACGAACATCAAGATTTTCGTCAATCGATCACTAAAGATCACAAATTTTCGATTGATTGTGGTTCATATATGGTGTTTACAGTATCTTTTCAGGGTTTCTGATCAAATGGCATCTGCCTTCCTTTCAAGAACACTCTTTGCTCATCGTTTCGTTTCATCCATCGGAAACAACCAAAACCCCCAAAAACTAGCTTCAGTTTTCTTTGTAAGTATCATCTTTTTGCAGTTTCCCTTGTGGGTCTTGAATATATTAACGTTATTCTGTGATTAGTTATTGAATTTGGTCATTTGCTCTGTCGAGATGTTCATTCTTATCAGATAGTTGTTGATAGTTTTTAACCTCGAATTAGCTGAATATAATCCTCTATTAGGCTAAAAGTTCATATTCAAAACTGATGGTTGATCTTCAAATTCAAGACTAACACTTTTTTTATGCAAACTTTATATCAACACTATATATGGGTTTTGATAAATATGGATTTTTGCTGCTGTTATGCTTAACTTATTGTACTTTAACTACGAAAACCGTCGCCAGCGATGTCCCTTAGGGCTGTGTTTATCATTTTTAATTTTGTTCAAGATCGTTCCTCCGTAACTTTCGAATATACATCAAAAAAGAAGTGTTTGGAATTTGGATGTAGGGTTAAACTATAATCAGGTTAGGGTGTTTGTGAAAGATGTTGTATGGTGTGATTTTCTGTTTTCGAGGTTCAAAACTGCATATTTGTAGAAGTGGGTTAGAGGTTCTTTTAAAAAAATGTGTCCACTTTTTCATGGAATTTCAGTTCAAACTATACTAATTGTAGTTTTAGTTTTTTTTTTCCTTTTGTGATACCAACTGTTTGATACATCGCTTATAAGTCCAACCAAATTTTCCATGTTTACAGACGTATCTGATAAGAAATCGTATAAAATGATGGAGGAATAAGTAGCATTCTTCCTAAATATATTTCATTATTTAAAAAATTCAACATGTTTGTTTTGTTATTTTCAGAAGAAACCTCTTCAATCGTGGGCTAGTCCAATCCGTACGGCATATAGGAAGTCTACCTTGGTTCGTGGTGATATGGCTACAAATGTGGCTGTATCCACAGCTTATTTCTCAACGCGGTCCATGTCGACTGGGGAGCCTGTTGTTTCAGTTGACTGGCTCCATGCCAATCTGCGTGAGCCTGATTTGAAGGTACCCATCATTTTACTCTCTAATATTGTTTGTTTTTACATCTATAATAATCATTCTGATAAAGATTCTGCATGCTCTACGGAGGTGATATTTGACAACATGTGAACTGTATACCCTTCATTTACTACTATTTGTGTGAAACTTAAAGATCCTTATTATCTGTATGGATATATTTGCAGGTGCTGGATGCATCCTGCTGTATACCCTTCATTTACTACTATTTGTGTGAAACTTAAAGATCCTTATTATCTGTATGGATATATTTGCAGGTGCTGGATGCATCCTGCTGTATACCCTTCATTTACTACTATTTGTGTGAAACTTAAAGATCCTTATTATCTGTATGGATATATTTGCAGGTGCTGGATGCATCCTGCTGTATACCCTTCATTTACTACTATTTGTGTGAAACTTAAAGATCCTTATTATCTGTATGGATATATTTGCAGGTGCTGGATGCATCCTGCTGTATACCCTTCATTTACTACTATTTGTGTGAAACTTAAAGATCCTTATTATCTGTATGGATATATTTGCAGGTGCTGGATGCATCCTGGTACATGCCTGATGAACAAAGAAATCCGCTCCAGGAGTACCAGGTGTGTGTTATGATTCTGTGAATTAAGTTTTTAAAATCTTATTTGGTTATGGATGTGTAAGGAATTGAAGTTCTGAAATGTTATGGTTTCATCTTTGAATAACTCATTTAACAGATATTTATATTCATTATTTTCTGTTATTTTTCTCCCTTCATTCATTGTTATTTCAACAGGTTGCCCACATCCCAGGTGCTCTTTTCTTTGATGTAGACGGGATATCAGATCGAACTACTAATGTGAGATGCTGTCTTTTAACATTCTTTTTTATGTTCCTTTTTACAAGTAAAACTTATATTTAGACAGAGAAAAGGACATCATAAATATATATTTCATGATGTCATGTTTTAGCACCAAGTTGTCACTTCTGGATTATTCAATCTTTAGCAGATGCCAGATAATTGATGTGTTTAGTGCGTCTCTAAACGGGTTGTGTCGGTTGACCCACAAGTACTTTTGTGTCAATTCTTTTTTACTTTTATAAAGTAATATATGATGTATCAAATATGCTTATAAGAACTTTATTATTGAAATAATAATATGTTTTTTTAATAAATTGTTTTAGAAGGTTGTAAGCATTTAAATACACTTTTGCGACTATTCACTCCAATCGACCCATGTATAACAATGTGAGTGATTGAGCAGCTACCACACATGTTGCCATCCGAGGAAGCATTTGCTGCTGCTGTTTCTGCTCTTGGTATTGAAAACAAAGATGGAGTTGTTGTTTATGATGGTAAAGGGATCTTCAGTGCTGCTCGTGTCTGGTGGTCAGTTATACAACTTCTGCATTTAGCTTTTGTGTGATGCTGGAATTATAAACTCATTACTACCTTATGTGAGATTCAAATGAGCTTTATTTTTTGTTTAATAAAGGTCATAATTATTATTAAATACTGTAATAGGATGTTCCGAGTTTTTGGACATGATAGAGTATGGGTGTTGGATGGAGGGCTTCCTAGATGGCGTGCTTCCGGATTTGATGTTGAGTCTAGTGCTTCTAGTGATTCAATTTTGAAAGCTAGTGCTGCAAGTGAGGCGATAGAGAAAGTATACCAAGGCCAGCCTGTAAGCACATAACTTTTCTGTATGCTTGTTTTCTAAACTGTGCTGACATAATATGTGTATAAGATTATCTTTTCTCAACATGTCTTTTGAATTTCAATTAAATTTCTGAATCAAAGTACAGGACTTGATGAAATTGCTTTACATTGGCAGGTTGGTCCAGTTACATTTCAAACAAAATATCAGCCGCATCTTGTATGGACACTCGAACAGGTTTGTGGAACTTTTTACTAATATAATAAATTCATATCAGAAAGCTCATGATTAGTATGATGAGATATTTCACCAATAGGGAAACAAACATAACATAACATAACATACCCAGTAATTCCCACTCAAGAGCAGGGTCTGGGAGGGGTAGGTGGCGGCGAGTCTTTCCTCTATCTAGTGAGATAGAGAGATTGCTTCCGAAGAGACCCCCGACTCGGTAACGAAAACCAATAACAGTCACAATCGCAAACATAAAGTAAGTCAGACAACACACGGGTATATTTCACCAATAGGGAAACATGGTTTTAAAAATCGGTTGAGGCGTGCGCCTCGAGGCGAGGCGCCCAGAAAACGAACATGAGGCGGCGCCTTAGGGGGTTTATTTAGTACGTGCGCCTCATAGGGCTGAGGCGGTAAGAAAATCTGCCCCTCGGGTGCGCATCAGGGGGTTTTAATGTTTGTTTTCGATGTTTTAGGCTCTGTGTCATTTTTAAACATTCCATGTCCTTTTAATGTGTGTTTTTTATGAATCTGATGATGAAATTAGTCTGTATTTTATTTTTTATAAGATATAATTTTTATATTTATTTTTTTAATTCCGCTTCGGGCTTACGCCTCGCTTCGCCTCGAGGCTTACGCCTCATGAGGCGAAGGGAAACCGCATTGAGGCTCAATTCCGTACTTTTAAACCTTATAGGGAAAGTTTAAATAAGATTTACATAAACAAACAAACAAGCATACCTAGTAAATCTCACTCATAGTAGAGTTATTAGTAGGGTATTGGGAGGGTGGGATGCAGACAAACCTTTCCTAGTGAGACGCCGATGCCAAGAGTAGTTTTTTTCCTCGAAGATTTACACATATGTGTGTGTGTAAAGATTTTATATTCATAATAATCCACCTATTGGGAGAGGCGATCAACTTCTTGGAAGCCAATTAACTTTTTTTCTTCCTTATTCACTATTTATGTTTTTAAATTGTGTTTGGTTCATATCACTTTATTACACCTTAATAGACATGTATTATCTAAATGGAGCTATAGTGATGCAGACCAACTGTCGGTAATCTAGAGAAAAATAAACATGTGTATGAAGTAGAAACTAAACAAAACAAACCTAAATGGAACTGAAATGAAAATTAATAACCAAAATGAAGATAGTGTGAAGTCTTTTTCTGTTATTTAGGCTTAGAAATAGGCTATCCATCCTTTATACAAACGTATAGCATATTAGTACATATGTTTTGTTGTTTGTGTTTTTGTGCACATTTGATGGTATACCTGGTGTGATTGTTACAGGTTAAAAAGAACATCGAAGACCAATCACATCAACACATAGATGCTCGATCAAAAGCCAGGTATAAGAAATCAAATATAATGATTTTTTTAATCATATGTGCATGAGGAATAGTACCGTGCAACTAGAGTAATGGACATCTTAGAGGTGAAATTTGGTTAGGTTGGGTAACTTGTCAAAGCTGGAAATTTTGTACATGTTTTTTGTCCAAGATTTTTAAAATATGATATTAGATAATTAGCATTGGTGGCCATTTGGTTCCCTGGCACTAGCTGGTGTAGATAAGAGCTCTATGGCCATATGGTTCACTGGCACTAGCTGGTGTAGATAAGAGCTCTATGGCCTTATGGTCACAAGTTTGAATCCTGCTTCAGCGCAAAAATCTTACAGCTATTAATAGGGGGTTGCCAATGAGTTGTCCAAGCATATGCAAGTCGGGGGGGGGGGGGGGGGGGGGGGTGTGGGTTTACGAGCTAGTCGGTTTTCTCCTAGAAGTGGTTGGCACCATTTTTGAGTATCAAACTAACAATTGACTATTGAAATCCCATCCGAGGTATGACTATGAAGAGGCATGCCGTTGAGCCCAATTGCCACCCTCATTCGAAAAAAAAAAGATAATTAGTTTTAAATACCATTACATAAAGTATTTTATTTTGATAATACTAATTTTTGAACAAGATGATTTAGGAGTTTTTACAATTACGCATAAAACATACACTTTGGTTGGCTTTTATATCGGTTAAATCCATTTCCTTTTTAGTTGTTCTTTTATAATTTTCATGGTTTAATAGATAAAACACAACTTGAATTGGCTCATTCATAAGTAAATGTATGGAAATTGCCACCTCGGTCATACCTTTTGTGTTTGACTGACATGATTTGAAGTATATAATGCTATTTGATGGTGGCTTTAATTCGTTTTCAGGTTTGATGGTGTTGCACCTGAGCCTCGAAAAGGAATAAGAAGTGGCCATGTGCCTGGGAGCAAGTGCATCCCATTTGCCCAGGTAATCAAGTCATCTTCATTAATTGTGTTTGGTTTCTTACTTTCTTTAGTGTCATGCAATAATCTATATTTGCAGTCCTTTTTATATTTTTTAACTTGTAAGCAAAACCAAGATTTCACAGCACTGATATATCTTTGGGCATCAAGAGATGTTTTTTTTTTACTTATATGGGGTAGACCTCTGTGGTTTTCTTGATATGCATGCACATACTCTGAAATATTAAGAAAAATGTATAAATGGGACATTTTTAGTATGAGTCAAAACAGGCTAGGTCAGCTCAGGTATTTGTCCATTTCTTTCAATAATAGATGAATTAATTGTGATTGTAAAGCAATATGCATCAATAGTTTGAATCTTTTGGCAGTGATTTAGGAGATTGTATTCCCTAAAGTTAGATCTTTGGGTAAACCCGTGTGAAATAGAACACAACACATGTTGATAAGTAAACGGGTCGAAATTGCAAAATTATGTAGTATTTTAAGTTTAAACAAAGAGAACTTGTTGTTGTGATGAGATACCAAATTGATAAATCAAACTGTATTCCTATAATTGTTCCTATCATGCATGACTTCACGACATGTTTCATGATTATTACAGATGTTAGACAGTTCACAGACACTGCTATCTGCAGACCAGCTCAAGAAAAAGTTTGAACAAGAGGGTACCACACCGACTACTTTTTTTTAATCTACAATTGATAAGTCATAAATTTAGTGGCAATAAGCATATTATTAACTTATAATCACTGCAATTGATATGAATCGAAATTTTTCTGCAGGGATCGCATTGGACAAACCTATCATGACTTCATGTGGGACTGGAGTTACTGCATGCATTCTTGCATTGGTGAAATTCTTTTTTTCCTTTTGATCTAAAAAACAATGGTGTTTGATAATTTCTACAAGAATTATTATTTATTAAAGTAAAATATTTTATTGTTTTTAGGGACTCCATCGTCTTGGGAAGACAGATATTCCGGTTTATGATGGATCTTGGACAGAATGGGGAGCACAAGAAGAAGTTCCTGTCGCAACTTCAAGTTCAACTTCTTGACATTAACGAGCGTTTTAATTTGGTGGTCTTTTCCGATTTTATTCAACTTCAAATTTTCTGTTTTTGTTACACATTATTTTGCCTATGTGGTGAACTTTAGGCAAAAGAGAAACCTTGTTTCCTGTTGAACTATGAATCAAGTATCGATTAACCTATTACGGCTAAGGTTATGTTCACATTGTTGATGTTGGTTAGATGGTTAGGGGAGCAGACTCTGGCCATACTAAGGTTTGAATTGCATACTTATGTTGATGATAATAAAGCAGGCAATTATGTATGCTAATGTGTTCTGTCAAATATCTGATTAATATTTTAATATCAGTTCATTGATTTCCCCAAAAGATTTGGTTTGGAAACTATGTTATAAAAGAAAACCTAATAACATACAAGGATGTTTTGAAAAAGCCTGATTAAACCCAAAAGCAAGTGTAAAGTTCAGAATTAATCTTAAATGTTTGGTTTGTTAGAATTCAATGTGACCGGAATTTGGCCTTAAGAAGCATGTGACACACCTAGATGATAGGGTCCCGCATCGAGGCGTAAGATGTAAAAGTGCATCACTTTTCGTACTTAAGGCTCAATGTAGTTAAATTTTTTATATTTCTTATAAGCTTATAGCACATCGTAGTTATATATAGTTTTTCAATATTTCTTATAGGCTTATAGCATATCATATTTAAAATTGAGATATAAATAACCTATTAATATAATTAAAAAGCTATATGCACAACTTTTTGATTCACAAAATCTTTTCACGTGCGTGAGGCGCTTTTTTTCCTCCTGCGCCTCACATGTGCTTTTGGTACACCACATGCCTCGAGTAGTCAAAAGGCCCCATGCTTGCGCATCGCGCGGCTCTTACCATGACATCGCTAACCGCACCGCCTCTCATATCACCACCGCCACATCCCAACTTTTAACTAGCTTACAAACCGAACATGATTATTTTGTTAAAAAGATCACTCAATTCCTTGATTATTTTGTTAAAAAGATCAACTCAATTCCTTCAAAGTTTCAGCTTTTTCCACAAATTTCACTATTCCCTTTGCTTAAAAGTTATTTGTGAACCAAGCAGCCAATATTGTCACATGTCAACTGATACATTTTAAGTTCATACTTCACATTCACATTACTTTGATTTCTGTTTCTAGAGTCGTACATACTAAAAAGGGAGCAACAGAACACTACCAAACGCGACACGAAATATGAAGATCATTTATACAAGAACTGTTGATTCCAATTCAAAAACCACGAATGCTCATGGTCACAGATTCACAGGACCTTTTTATTAGCCTCTAGTCTGAACTAAAACCGTCAGACCAAAAGTTCGGTTCAATTTATGACATAATTCTACTATGATGTGAAGAAAACATCAATGTCAAAAACAATATTATGGAGATTGGCTCATGCATCATTCAGTGCAAGCACTCCAGGCAGTGTCTTTCCTTCTAGAAGCTCCAAGCTAGCGCCACCACCCGTCGAGATGTGGCTCATTTTTTCGGCTAACCCAACCTTCTCCACGGCTGCAACTGAATCACCACCTCCAATGATGGTTGTAACACCCTTCCCGCTAAGTTCTGCCAGTTTCTTAGCAATAGCCTAGGAACATGGTATCAATGTCAGTCATCATGAACCAAAACTAGAGGTGGCTAACTGAGTGAGTCGGGTGGTTTGGTAAAGGGTAATCTTTTAGTACGGCTCAAAACAGGACCTATTGGAATGCAAAGACTTTTTGAACACTTTTTTAAAAAAATATACACAACTAACAACGTTATTGTAATAATAATATGAATCTTTAACTAAAACAACTTAGGATGTTATGTAAATGCTTAGGGTTGCACGACTAGATTCCCATTTGACCCTTTTTCTGTTAAGCTATATTTTGTACATTTGACCCATTTGAGATAGAACATAACCGGAATTGGCCTAGTTATAAGTATATGGGTCAAAATTGCCACCTTTAAATTGAAAGCGAATGACTATACCCTGCAGCGTAAGGCTAATTTTACACATGAAATTCCACATTTTATATTACTAAAGGGCATTTGGACATTTGAGTAATAGTTGAGGACTTCCTTTTAGATCTAGGTCAAACATCGCATATGAACAAAAGAATAAAGACCCCAAACAACTTTAAAGGCCAGTAAATGTAGTAACTTACCTCTGTTCCTGCAGCAAACTTCTCAAACTCAAACACCCCCATAGGTCCATTCCAAATAATAGTTTTGGTGGTATCTAAAGTTTCACTGAAGGACTTAATGGAATCTGGTCCAATGTCCAAACCCATCCAGCCATCTGGTATTTCACTTGCTGGAACAACCTGAAATTCAACAATAACCACACGTTTTAGCAACATGAGACACAAAACACATTCTGTATGGGAGAAACCGGGCAACTCTTTGGTATGGTTCAAAACGATTAAGGCGGAGATGGCCAAAACACTATATGTTGTGAGTGATTATTGTGCCAAATATGATTACAAAAGTTTAAATTATTTTGAAAGAGTACATAATTTTTGGAAAAACATTTAGAAGGTTTCCTTGCAGGGAGACTTTTAACCCATTTCTTTTAAGCTAATCTTTTTTACATAGCCCTAATTGACCCATTCATACTTGAATGAGTCAAAATGACCCATTCACCATACTGAAGGTCTGAAGCAAGACTGCAAGAACGATATGAAAGAGCGGATGGAAACAAAACCTTGCTGTTAGCATCAGCAGCAAACTTGTCAGCAATTACAACATCAGAAGGGAGTAAAAGAGACACCCCTTTAGACTTGGCCTTTTCTAGAAGTGAAGTGGCAAGATCAAGTTTATCTTCTTCCACAAGTGATGACCCAACTTTGTATCCTTGGGCTTTATAGAAGGTAAATATCATACCTCCACCGAGCACAAGGATGTTGACCTTTTCTAATAATGACTCAATTACACCAATTTTACTTGAAACCTTTGACCCACCAACAATTGCAGCGAATGGCTTAGTGGGATTTGACACAGCTCCAACAAGGTAATCAAGCTCCTGAAAACATATCATAGGTGAATAACTGGTGTTCCAGATAATATTTGTACAACAAGATTTATGGTTAGAGGTCTTAAATGATCAGGTGATTTTTTGATTTAGTTTGTAGTCAATGTTTTCATGCTATTCTAGTTTGATTCATGTTAGATGGCCATGTTGTCTTTGTTCTTGTTTTGGCTTCTTTGTCACCCCATGGGATATGTCCATGGGGTTGGGTGTCCTCGTTTGTATTCTTTTTCTTGTTATTTACAACATCTTCTAGACGCTTATCAAAGAAATACATAGGTAAATAAATCGCCAATTATTAACTCATTACAATAGTATACCTTTTGCATAAGGTATCCGGCAACAGAAGGCTTCAAGTACTTGGCAACACCCTCAGTAGATGCATGTGCTCTGTGCGCAGTACCAAATGCATCATTGACATACGAGTCTGCTAATGAAGCAAGCTTCTTTGCAAATTCCGGATCGTTTTTCTCCTCTTCTTTATAAAATCTGACATTTTCAAGAAGCAAAACACCCCCTTCTGGGAGCTCAGCAACCAGTTTGTCGACCTCTGGACCTACACAATCATTTGCCATCTTGACCTGTTGTTATATGTGAGAAAATACATCAAGAACAGTTAAAATAGAGTAAATATCATAAACGAAACAGCATACTTCCTTATTTTGGTCAAAAAAAGTCTGTTAACATAATTTTAGTATATTAAAGTCCCCTATAACATGTCAAAATTACCCAAAAAGTCACTCTACCTAGTTTTGGTATCTTAAAGTACCGAAACATAAAAAAATGCACATATCTGCGAAAAAATAAAATAGAAATATTGATTTGTTACCTCCTAAATTGGTATCAATTTTTACATTAAAATATTATACAATCTTATTTTGATCGATCTATGAGGTAACAAGTCATTATATAAAGTGTATTTTTTTTTCAAGATCCATGCATTCCAGACAAGTTTAGGAACTTAATATACCAAAAATAGTATTGCTTAGAGACATTAGTATATCAAAATTATGCTAAGAGTCTTTTTCAAGCAAAATAAGAAAGCATCTTGATGGTTATAGAAGCGAAGATGCATTGACAAACAAACCTCAACTCCAAGGAGCTCAGATAGTCTAGGAACAAGTGGTTTCAAGCTGTATTTCGGTGTAACACCCTTCGGTCTTCCCTATAAACACGAAAACATAAAAACTCCCATTCTAATCCACAAAGCTGTTCTCAAACACAAACAATACAAGTAGTTTCACTGAACATCCGATTGATAAGATTGAACATAACAAATTTCAAATCCACATCATAGTTAAACAATCAAACATCACAGAATTCACTAATATGAATGAAGAACACGATCTGAAGGTAGATATACGATCTTATGATTCGAATCAGAAAAAGAACAAAATAGAATAATATGTATACCAGATGAGACGAGAGGATGACTCTAGCACCGTTAGACATCAGATATTTGATCGTAGGGACGGCGGCGCGTATGCGCGTGTCATCGGTGATCTTAAAGCTGTCGTCCAACGGTACGTTGAGATCAGCCCTCACGAACACCTTCTTCCCCTTCAGATCTGCTTCCTTCAAGCTGCTTACGCTCTTCTTCGTCGCCATTTGTCACGATTGTTTGAATTCAAACACCTGTGAAATACGAAATTACGATGTGATTCACGATCAGAAACAATAATAAGAAATCAAATCATTAGATCAAAATGTAGAAGAAGATAGTGAGATTAAACTTACGGTGATGTTAAGGATGGTGAGATGAGATCGGATGGAAGATAATGGGATCGAATGGAACGATGCTTTTTGGTTTCACAGTATGTGGCTTAAATCAACACTTGATTGAAGATTTCAAATATAGAATAATGTTACAAACATGAAGCCAAATTGATTATTATTATTATTGAAATTATTTTAGGAGATTTTTTAAGAACATTTTATAATATATTTTTGTGAACCACTATGAATCGCTAGAAACGTGTGTCTATGGTGTATCTTGCATATTCAATCTTCGAACTTTTGCAAAGATGAGAGTTATATTTTTATGATAATTTTTATTATCTGAGAAATAATCATCAAACATGTAAACTACGTAATTTAAACTAATAACCTTGCTTTTTATCAAGCTATCCATATGAGGAGAGAGAAAATGTCTATCTAGGATAAAAGCCACGAACGACTATAGTTAGGGGAAGTGAGAAAGTAATGATGGAGAGACGCGTATGCATTAAAAATACATTGTGATCGACGTTTTTTTTTATTTTTCTTTTTTATCATTTGTGAGTTCTCTGGTTAGAATGCTCTAATAGCACCAATGGGAACCATAGGTTTTTTGTTTTCCTGGAGTCTAGGCTTTTTGTTTTACTGTAGCAGTAGCAGGGCACACGAAGTTGTTCCGATCCTCTGCGATTTTGTATTTTCCTCAAAATCATATGGAGGCGGGGTGTTGTTTTCGGCTTTGCTAAGGTCGAGTTCCCGAATTGACCCTCTTTTCTTCTTTGATTTTCTCTCGCCCTAGTAGATATTCACAAGAGTTTGATGATCACTACCACACTTCATCACCACCATCCCCATTCACCAACCTCTAACTCAGCTCCATGTTTCTTTCACATTCTCACCATCAGGACGACTCCAACCTACCTAAGTATTAAAGTTGCATAAAATGATGTTTTCTAAAAGGTGGTTTAGCTAGTGTAACACTCCAAATTTTAATGCAATAGTTGTAAGTATGTAAAACATGAACTTGTATTTTATATATTATCGAACAAGTAAGAAGTAAGATGGCTATTTGAAATATGAGATACATTGACGAGCTATTATTTTTTTTAAGAGATGGTCTAATAATAATAAAATATATTATATTGGACCTTACTTCGGTTTAACAAAACTTAGGTCTACTCATAGAAAAAAAACTAAGCTTGTCGTAACGACGTATTCAAAATTTTATAGAATATTATATTTTAAAAGTTACGAGAGAAAAACGAATAAAGTAGTTGAATTAATTATAAACAAGTAGGCAGGCAGCTATGTTGCACTTTCATCTCACATCAAAAAAGTATGAGAATTCAGTTGCATACCGGTTTGCTATAAATAGAAACTTATATGTTTTATTTTAATATATTTTTTAGAACACTCCATTTTAAATATAATATCGAGTTCTCAATACCCCACTGGGTGTTGTGAGCCCTGCCTTTATTCAACAGTCCGAGAGGATCTTGGACAAAGGATTACCATTAGCAGTTAGGATTTATTTGACTTAGCCGTGCCTGCCTGACCTCATTTAGGGAATAAATTAGTAAAGGCTTGTGCTATGAACGCATAAGAGGGGTACTACGCGAGCTCGTAAGTAAAGTACGGAACGAGTCTTGTCTACGAAGCAGAGTGACCTCGTCTTCGACCTCAAGAGATTGAACAAAGAAGCTCCATTGATTGGATATGGTTCCAAAGGGCTTTCCTATGCGGGTAGACTTCAGCTCATCAGACCTTAGTTACTGGGGGGTTTCGGGGAAGACCTATGTGGGGCACCTTTTGGGTGTGGGATGCGTAGTCGTTTTTGAAGTTCGAGTAAGAGCACGAGCAGAAAGATTCTACATCAACTTGTTGTATATGATTTTAAGGTATGTTCTCGATTAATTATGTCAAGTTAATTATTATTTATATTCGTATTATTATTAGAAGTAGTATTAGTGTAGCAATATTTTAGGCGTTACTGTTATTATCAGGGTTGGGTTTTCTTAGTTAGGCAAACACTGATCACACGTTAACCAATATTCAACTGTGATAATAACTAGTTAGTTGTGTCATTACCTAATCACGATTACTTAAATTGTATCAGGACCTTGAGATATTACCAGATCATACTTGGAACTATTGAGCAACTGTTAGGCGGGTGAATTATCATGTATTTATAAAATCATGACTGTATACTCATATTGTCTAAACCGGTAATATACAAGGATGCCTTCAACGTACAATTATCGATAAGGTGTGTTTGGATTTTTATATGCTTAATGGGATATGTCAAAATGACTGAAAAGAGGGGGAATGCTTGATAAGCCCACTGTAAGTAGTTGTGAAAGGTTATGGTTGGCACTTGTCCCTGGCTCAATATATCATAGCTCACGTTTGCATGCATGTCATGTTATGTTTTTGTAAATTGTTTATATTGAGCTCACGAGCATATGATTGACGTCGTTTTAATTATACATGTCGCATGTGATCAGTAAGAAAACTCTAAGAATAATATGGAGATAGTGGAACCCGAAGCCCTAAAAGTTCTTAGTTGTTTTACAATTGTAAATCAATAATGTATTTTACTCATAAATGTATGTAATATTCAAATAAAAGCTCAATATGTTTCCACTTTAAACTGTATCAATTGTGCACGTCCGCCCGGGTTTCGGGCGGGTGTCACAGCTACGTAGACTATAAAAATGCAACCACTTACATTGGTATTCAAATCACTAATGCAACCACTTACATTGGTATTCAAATCACTACTCTGTTAGAATAAGAAGAACGACGAGGATATAAGAAAATATTTAAGATATGACGACGATGTTGGATTAATTCCAATTCATGTATATAGTTGTGTCAACTATGTTGACTTTTAGAAGGTCAAAATTATAAATGTTTAGACTAGAAGGGTATAATGTGTAACATAGTTGTTAGGAGTTGTAACCGTTGGTTTGAATTGCTGTTATAAAACTAGGGAGGTGGGATTAGTAGGTTGGTATCAGAGCTACCAAGATTAGTAGGTTTGAATTTCTGTTATAAAACCAGAAATTCATTTTCACATATCAATTCTTGTTTCAATTGTTCTTAGTTTTGATTCCTAATCAAGATTGTGATTCCATAGCTTTGTTTCAATTGGTATCAGAGCTACGGTAATTTTGAACAGGAATCATCAATCACGTTCGAAGGACCGAATCGCGATTGAAGATCAATCACTCGTTTCGAAGGAGAGAAATTGGTGATTGACACGATTCTTGCTGAGGATCGACTCGAAGAACAATCCGTGATCAAGAGTACTGAATACCGATACGAAATTTGGCACTCAGTACCAGAGAAAGAAGACGAAGATGGTGAATACGGGAAGAGAAGGATCATCATCAAATAACAACCAGATAGTCACCTTTAAAGAAGCCTCGATACCCCTTCAATGCCCTGCTCTCACTGATACGAACTACTCAATTTGGGCGATTAAGTTGAAAGCAATATTCAATGTCCACGGCCTATGGGAAGCGATTGAACCACCTCAAGGGGCAGTCGTGGACCAAAAGAAGAACAATCAGGTTATTGCCTATCTGTACCAAGCCATGCCCGAAGAGATGATAATGCAGGTGGCCAACTTGACAACTGCCAAAGAGGTTTGGGATGCCCTGAAAACCAGGTTTGTTGGCATAGATAGAGTCAAGAAAGCCAGGATGGCTTCATTGAGAAATGAGTTTGAAAGACTCACCATGAGAGAAGGAGAAGGCATTGATGAGTTTGCTGGCAAAATCAGTGCGATAGCCACTAAGGCAACTCAATTAGGCGAAATCTTTGAAGAGGCGGCACTAGTGAAAAAGCTGCTGAGTTCGGTGCCAGACAGCTTCATTCAAATTGTTGCCTCCATGGAATAATTCATTGATCTTGATACAATGTCTCTACCAGAAGTCATTGGCAGGCTCAAAGCCTTTGAAGAAAGAACCAAAGG
>BJCO01769174.1:0-19274 GCA_018326465.1 Flaveria floridana | reverse complement strand
GGCGTCTTTGGAGACTTCCATTGCATCACCGCCTCAACCTTTGCCGGGTCCACCATGATTCCTTCAGCATTAACAACATGACCCAAAAATTGAACCTCGCGCAACCAAAAAGCACACTTAGAGAATTTAGCATACAACTTTTCTCTCCTAAGTGCCTCCAACACCTCGCGTATGTGGCCGACATGTTCTTCCTCGCTCTTAGAATAAATCAGGATATCATCAATAAACACAATCACTGATTTATCTAACATCGGCCAACACACTCGGCTCATCAAGTCCATAAAGGCAGCTGGCACGTTAGTTAATCCAAAACACATAACGAGAAACTTGTAGTGTTCATAACGCGTACGAAAAGTTGTCTTAGGAATGTCTTGTTCTTTCACCTTCAATTGATGGTAGCCAGATCAAAGATCTATCCTTGAAAACCAGCTGGCACCTTGGAACTGATCGAACAAGTCATCAATCCTTGGTAACGGATACCGATTCTTCACCGTCAACTTGTTCAGCTCATGGTAGTTGATGAACATCTGCATACTACCGTTCTTTTTCTTTACAAACAAGACCGGAGCACCCCAAGGAGAGATACTCGGTCGGATAAACCCTTTGTCCATCAACTCCTGCAGTTAATCCATGAGTTCCTTCATTTCAGTTGGAGCTAATCGATATGGTGCTTTGGCAACGGGTTGAGCACCGGGTATCAAATCGATTTGGAACTCGATCTCGCGATCCAGTGGCACGCCGGGTAAATCTTTTGGAAACACTTCTGGGAATTCACGCACCACTGCCACATCAGATAGTTGTGGTACAGACGCATCCACATGTCTTATGTAGGCCAGATAGGCCCTACATCCACGTCTCATGCACTTCCCCACCACCGCCATCGTATCACCTTCGGGATCGTAGTAACGCGATCTCCATAAACCGTCACCAAACTTCCATCGGGTGCAACTAGTCGAATCAGCTTCTTGCAACATACGATGTTCGCCTCATAGGTTGCTAACCAGTCCATCCCTAGTACTACATCGAATCCGCCTAGGGGAATCACATGTAACTTAGCAACAAATCTATGACCTTCTAACTCTATGACGCAGTCCTCTATCACGTCAGTAACTCTAGTGGACTTACCTATAGCAGTTTCTACATCGAATGGCTCACTAATACTTCTACTACTAGCAGACAGCTTAACACCAGAAAGTAATAGAAATAAAACTCCTACTAGCACCAGAATCAAATAATATAGATGCACAAGTTTGATTTACTAGAAACATACTTGACACAACATCGGGATCTACTCTGGCTTCCTCCCAGGTCATGGTGTAAGCTCTAGCACTCGCCCTCTGTCCTCCTTCCTCCGGCTTCTTCTTCGTCCCAGAGCTCTCCGCCCTCAGCTTCTTACAGTCTTTGCTCGCATGGCCCTCCTCGCCACAGATATAACACCTCAGCACCCTATAGTCTCTAGCAATGTGGCCAAGCTTGCCACACCTGAAGCATACATTCAACCCTAACCTACACTCATCGATACGCTCCCTTCCACACTTATCGCACTTCCTCAGTCCCGAGCTTGATGACACCCTACGATCATCCACCTTCATCTTCCTATTGTTTGGAATGAAACCACCACGTCCAAACCTTTTCCCGTTCTAGTTCTTATCACCACCACTCATCTTCTTCACCTCCACTACAGTCTCCTCTCGCTCATCGTACAATCTTCCCGCCAGGTCTACTGCAGATCGAAAGGTACCTGGCTGAGCAGCGATCAGATGTCTGCGAATATCAGCCGACAGTCCTTGGATGTACCTCTTGATCTTCTTTGACACCGGCATCACCTGATCCGACACCAGTCTTGCCATTTCGTTGAATTTGCTGGTGTACTGCTAGTGGGTCATGGTTCCCGCCTCAAGTTACAGGAACTCCTTCTCGACCTTGTCGAGTTCCCTGTGAGGACAGAATTCCTTGATCACTAACTGCTTTCCATCGTATCTTCCTGATGGCTCTGGCACCCTCAGCTTGGACAATGTTGTCCCACCAACACAACGCTGAGTCAACAAAAGAGTGAGTGGCGAACTTCACCTTCTGGCCTTCGCGACACTCACTGATCTCCAGCACCGCTTCCATCTCTCTCATCCGGCGGTGAGCGAAAGCAGCATTACCGTTGCCATCAAAGGTAGGGGCATACACCTCTGGAATGCCCTATAACTGCACCCCTTTGTCATTACCCCCACAGAATCATCCTCCTCATCATCGAACAACACGACCTCAGGCCTTGGTTGTTCCTCCTCCTCTTTGCTTCCCTTCCTATCTTCCTTCTCCTTCCTCTCCTCATCCCTCACAGCTCTGATAACTTCGGTCACTATAGATGGTAAGACTGTCTGCATGACCTGGTGTACCTCATCAGTAATCGCCTCCCTAGCTGAGGCATTCAAGCTAGCATTCTCATTCTCCTCACTTTGACCATGAACCTCATGGTTCTCGTGAGCCGTCTTAGGAGCCTTAGCACTGCTCCTGGTCACACGTGGCCCAGTACCACATCCACCACGACCTCTGCCTCTGGAAGCCTTGGAAGATTTTCGTCCAGCCATTCCCTAAATGCTATAATATCAAACAATAACACAGTCATTCAAGGCAATTGCTCAGTTTATGTTAAGTTTAGTAAGTCCCTAATTACAGTGGCCAGTTGTGATTAGCCACTTACTTTACTCTTCACACCCCAAGCAATTCCTATCCTGACTACATCAGTATCTAAATCTACTAAGAACACATAAGTCAAATAGCACACGCACATAATACCAATTAACTTTAAGGAAAGAAATACCCGATGGCACGTAGCTACTCGAGCTGACATCCCTCTATCTGTCCTATTTTCAGTTTAAGTTTAGGTTTTTTGAAAATATTTTACCCTATTCACTTAAACTATGGCTCTAATACCAACTTGTAAGGCCCCATTCCCGGACACCTCATAGTTGCTCATTCATCGCATCGTAGATACAAAATAATATACATTTCATAAAATAAGCAGCAGAATTACTGTAACAAAAGCCATTTATGAATATTAATAAATACTGTTGTTAAGCAATACAATGGAGTTTGAGCTATAAAAGGGTTGTTTAATTTCATGACAAAACAACAATATCATAAGTATTGAATGGATGTCAGTCTTGTCCCGCCGAGTAGCTTTTTCCGCGTGGCATCCTCAGCAATATTTACCTGCCAACTGAAAATGTATAAAAGTTAGCGTTGCTGAGTGTGTCCTAGTTCTTTTAAAAGTATTAAAATACCTTGTATAATGTATATATATGAAAATACTCTTTTTATAAAATACTTTCCTTACCTTTGTACGTGAGTACGCATCAACTATACATCAAAGTAATGCTTTCTTTCTTTCTTTCTTTACTATACACCTTTGTTCATTTCATACTTTTTAACTTTATCTTTCACTGTCTATATGGACCAATGTGCAATACCCTGAACTATGTGCGCGAAATTGGTGCTAGGCCTATGGTCTATAAATAGACCATGAACTATATGCATGAAGCTGACCCGGTCACGTAGTGTATGCTACAAGGGTCCTGCCAATCTCAATGATTGACCTTGTGTGCATCCTTTCGGGTAGCTAACCCGCATGACAGTTGAGCTAACGATAACACGGTCGTGCACCTCCTATAAGCTTGCAAGCCTTTCATTATTTTAATCACGTTCCACTTTTCTTTATCATTAATCTTTCTCTTTGTTAATTATAATACTTTGCATTTATGATCATAAACATACCACATAAGTCACACAATAATTATTATTGACATAAGAACAGCTTATATTATTGCAATATAATAACAATTATAACCCTAAAGTCAAACTTGGGTCAAACCTTAATGATTCTGTTTTTCTCAAAATTTCAGAAAATAGTCTAAGTGTTCTAGGCGCATGGGCACTATGCAGGCGCATGAGGCCTGTTTAGGCGCATTGCAACTATGCAGGCGCATGGCTTATTTGGGCGTTTTAACACTTAGGTGCATGAGCCATTTCAGGCGCATGGGAACTATTTGGGCGTATGGGTTATACTTAGACGTTTGAGACTAAGTCTTAGACGCATGGACTACTGTTCAGGCGCATGAACTTGTACTTAGAAAATTCTAAGGCATTTCTAGACGCATGGGGTACTGTTTGGGTGCATGGGCCCTATTTGGACGCATGACCCGACTTAGAAACTTTACTAAGGCAATTTTAGGCGCATGGGCCTTATTTAGAAGCATGGCCAACCTGTTTGGCATGTTTCTAACATATTTTCAGTCCCAATCATCATGTTTACTTATTCTAAGCTTAATAACACTTTTCTAAGCATCAATAACACATAACAACCATAAAACATCATCATGTAAGCATAAAACTACGGGTACACATGCATAAAAATTATAAAACCATTTTAATACATTTTCAGCCCCAAAGAAGTTTGTAAAACATGTAAAAACCGGGGTCTAGAACTCACCCTTGCTGCTTTCAAGTTCAAACTCTTCAACTTGAGCCTTTCCAAAGGATTCAGACGCCGGGATGTGTCTAAAACACACAAACCCGAACACACATGCACATAAGAACATATATTCTCGGTTTCTTAGCCAAAACACAAACAATACCGAGCTAATTTTACCTCAAATGCTTACCTTGTTGAAGATCAGCCTCTTTCTCTCTCTAGAACCGAAGAAATATCAGCTTTCTTCTTCTCCTTCTAACTTAATCAACAAAAGCAGATGGGATGTGGGCTTTATGGGCGGCCATACCCATAATAATATAAAATAATTTGACTTTTGTACTTTTACACTTTGCACCCCTTTACTTTGGCTTTATTTTCTTTCTTACAAAATATGTTTCTTTTTACTTCTTATTTCTTTCCTTTCTTTATTCTGACAAAATTTTCCTGGCATTACATTACTTGCATAAATCGTTATGTCTTTGATGGGTTGTAACTTGACTCGAGCTCGGATATGGAATGTTTCGAAAAAGTGGCTAAATGCTAAATACGACGGTCTTGGCTTATTTTTCTAACATAAACTATACCGAAAGTAGTAAAAGGCTTCCTATACAAGACTTCAAGCTAGAAGGGATATGCTAACTTGAGGACTCGTTTAAGATTAGATTATCAAGACCGTATTTTTATTTCAAAAACCTTACTTTGTATTTTACCCGAAGATACACAACACTCTCCTTTCGTAAGGATCGTTCGTCCTGAAGCCTAATAGCACCCAATCGGATCAGTTCCGTGTATTCGTATTGGGACGCGGTTTTTTTTGCATTTTCCATTGTGGGACCAATTTCCACAGTTCTGGCATCTTTCGTGTCTCTTTGTCCGCCTCTTTATAGCGCTTTTTGAAATTCCAAAAAAATGGTGGAACTTTTTCATTTTTTCACCATTTATTTCTTCCGTCGTATGTGAGGTTAAAAAGAAGTCCCAGTTTTGCGTGATGAAGGCAACAAAGCAAATTAAAATCAAAAGAATGCATTCCAGTTCTTTTAGGTCTGCCGATAAAAGACCTTGTTTTTTTAAGCCAAAAACGTGTCTTTAACTCAAAAGGGGTTTGTTGAAGGCCTGTTTGGTTAAGTGACTTGGTGGTTCGGGTGATTAAAAATAAAAACGTTTAAGCTTAACGGGGCTAACAAGGGTTGATATTCGGGTAAGAAAAGTTAAAAGAAAATGGTTGGGGCTTGAATGGTTAAGGTTTCCTAATGCCTAACTCATTTTTATGCAGAAAATAATAATTAAGGTCTTGAAATGTATGCCCAAAGCAATATAAATCACACCATTAGTTCGTCACAAATTACATAAGTTTCATCCAGTTAGGATGATAATGAGAGTTTAGCTCATAATAAGCTTGAACATAACCACAAATAACATAGAAGATATATAAGGATTCATTAGTGAAATGGAACAATCAAACTGATGATCCAAAATGAATGATGTTTAGACAATCCTGAGCTTCTTTCAAGTGTTGTATGCATATCCCGAGCCTCCAAATGATCTTCAAGTCTTGATTCCCAAGAAAATAATGCAGAGTAACTCTCCCACCAAAAGCTTTTCAAAATGGTGAACTTAGTCCTCTATTTATAGGCTTTCTGGAGTGCTTAGCATGACCCCATGCCTAAAAGGCATGGCCCCGTGTTAGTACAATGCTTACAAAAGTTGATTGGCTCGTACGTGCAGTGGGTGTCGGGCACGTCCCCGTGCTTCATGGGGCACGACCCCGTGTTTAGGGTGGGGCATGATCCCGTACTTCATGGGGCACGACCCCGTGCTTACTTTTAGGGGACAATACTTTTGTCCTGTCAGATATCCAAACACGAGGGTGTGCCAAATTTAGCACGTGGGTGTGTTTCAGGCAAGACATAGGGGCGTGCTTAATGAGGCACGACTCCATTCTTGGACTCAAAGCTTGCATTTCTTCAATTTCTTGTTAAATATTCTTCTTTTGGCCATCTTGGCCTTTTTAACACCTAAAAACACAATTTAACAATTTTAAGTGCATAATCATCATTTTAAGGAAGATATTAAGGACCAATTGATTTGTTTTTGATAGGGTTTTTATGTATAATTTAGAGCACCTCAATAACCAACCTAAGTATGTTAGAAAGATTCTCATTCATGCTCTTCTGCAAGTGAATAGTTTGTCCAAGTTGATGAGATTGGCGTCTGAAAAGGATAAATGCATGCTATGATCTATTGTGTAGATAAAGAATTTAGAATTATTGATCATTTTGATTTGCTAAAATTCAAAAGAGAAGATTTGATGAAACTTTAGGCTTATCCTATTGAAGCTGATGAATTAGTACACTTTATAGCAGCACAGTTTGGATGGATGATTAATAAATCCCTCGAGAAGATGTATGCTTATGGGGGAGACTACAAGTGCGTAAATGTCGACTTTTCAAGATTTGATTCACCGAGCCTATGGGAAGGTTGTAAGGATCAAACCAAGAGGCTTGGGAAATCAAAATCGATTTTAAAGATTCAAGTTTGAAGAGTCATGCGAAAACATCTTAGTATAAATAGAGGTTTTGTTTTGTAATTAGTAACACTTGATCATTTTCATACTTTGTAAGAATTATTATCAATGCAATAGAAGTACAAAAACTTATTCATATCCTTGCTCTATTTGATGTTGTGTGATAATTAACCAATCCGTCCTATATTCATTCCACGTTTGTTGTACAAGATCTATCATATTATGAACGTACTGTATTTTACAAATACCTATGCGGGCATCCCATTAAGGGACAAGTAAGTATAAGCATGTGGACATCATTTCACTAAGCAATCATGGTTTATAAATGATAATTTATGAGCTCCCCAACAATAGTTGACATCGTTTGAAGTTTGTATCTCATATGAGCCTTGAAGGTTAGTGCTAGGAGTACTTATGAGGATCTACAAGACAAAGAAGTTGTAGGTTTCTGTATATGAGACAAGGAGACTTTAGAGAAGTTATGTTTCCTTTTATTGTAAATTGTATCATCTGTACATGTTCACCTGGTCATCGGGTGTGGTATTATACTCCCTTAATCCATCCAGGCCGTGTTTGTAGAATGGACGTTGTGTTAAGGGGTATCCTAAAACTATTGCATTGAAATGCCCATTAGGCAAGATGCATGGCCCTGTTATAAAGGCCAAATAATTCAAGGGTCATTCGAGTTGGTTCCTAGTTATAATCACGATTCATTGGTCCAGTATGGTTGTTAAATTAATGTTAAATGGTGTAAGCAAGGTATGTTGATAAATTATTTATTTAGTTATTTAAACAAAGTTATTACCTTCATATGTTTTTAATATTGTGCGTGAGTTCTTAAGTTTTATAGATTTATGAACTGTTGATGGTTTTCAGCATCTAACATTTAGGTTAGTTTGCATGGCTCTAGGTTTATTAGGAGAAAATGTAGAGTGGTTTGAATCCGTACGAGAAGCATTACAATGGCAGTTGGTTGGTGAATTTTGAGAATTTTTTGTGACAAATCTATTAGTTTGTAAGGTAAATGATCAAGCTAAGTTATTTTCTAATTTTGTCCTTTCCTGTTAGAAGATATTGTGCACAACCAATGTAGAGCATTGCAGAATGATGACATTGATGATGTGGTCTTTGCAAATACGGAGGTTATCAACTACACTTTGATTGAGCTAGACCGTAGTATTTTGTTGCAAACAATAAATCATTGGATGCGTTTCCTAATCTTCCTCATATAGACCGTAGTATGCTATATGGTTCCCTTAACCGTCTTATTTTTGCTAAACGAAGATATAACATCTGGGAAGAGATGAATCGTTTTAACAACCTACATTATGGATTCAATGCATAAAAGAAAGGGATGTTTGACTATATAACACATTTTTTAATAACAAGTTTGATGGATTATTTTTTGTCTACGGTAGTGGAGGCACATGTAAAACGTATCTGTAGAAGATAGTCATTGCTTGCATGCGTTCACATGGCAAGATTGTGTTATCTGTTGCCTCTTTTGGGATTGCTTTTTTGTTATTACCTAGTGGCCGTACTTTGAATTCACGCTTTAGGATGCCTTTTGATCTTGATAAGGACTCATGTTGCTTGATAGACTTTGGTTTGGATCTCATGGAGTTAATTATTGCTTCTGAGCTTATCATATGGTACAAGGCACCTTTACAACACCATTATGGATTTGAAGTCATTGGTCGCACATTTAGGAATATATGTAACCATTCATGCAAAATGATTTTATGGGGAAAAGGTCATGGTCCTTGATGGTGACCTTTGATAGATTCTTCCTGTAATTCCCCATGCACCATGTACCGAGATCGTTGCATCAGTTACTACTAAGTCATCTACTATATGGAATGCTTGTAACATGTTTTGTTTAGCAATAAACATGCGATTACATTGCTTGTGTATTACTGATGTTGATCATACAACAACAACAATAACAACAACAACAACAACAATAGTTTAATAACTGGATTCTAGACATGGCGGGGTTTACTTCAGGCAATGTCATTAGTAGGTGAAGATGACCCCACATGGATCAACATACTAAGTGATACTTTGATGCCTATTTTAGATGATCCTATTACATTAGTTGTATAGTCTACTTCCCAGAATATTGTGGCAAGATTTAATGATGTCCACTACCTACAAAAACGTTGCATTTTGTGTCCAACTAACGCTAAGGTCGACAAGATTAATCAATATGTGCTCAATAGCATGCCTTGTGAAATGCATGAGTTGTTAAGTGTTAATGACATCTCAGCAAGCACAAACAACTTTGAGGAGATGAGTACTATGTATCCTACTGAATTCCTTAATACTCTACAGTTTTCTGACGTTCTAAATCACAAGGTACGCTTAAAAGTTATGTTGATACATCTTGATGTACCTAGTTTATGTTCTCAAATGTAAAAGTCTTTCATGTCTTACACTAATGTAATACAATGTAATGTAATGATTGAATGATATATGAAATGAATTGTGATGTTTATATGTGATTGATTATGTCATGATATCTTTACATTGAATGTGATTCACATATATGAACTTAATATATAGGTTTGATGTTGTTTTACATAATTCTAAGTCAATAAGAACTTAGAAATGTGTTTAACTTAGTCATGTGGACATTCATGCTAATGGACCATACTTATGGCCCATACGCATGAATGAACCATACTTATGGACCAGTCGCACGACTAAACCAGGTGTCTGGATCAATCGTATGATTGAGACATAAGATTGGTTCAGTCGCACGACTGAACATTTAGTCGTGCGTATGAGTCAACCACATGATTCAGTCGCACGACTGAACCATGCTAATGGTTCAGTCGTACGAATGAACACTGATAACCTATAAATACCACATAATTTGTGGAAAAACATAACACTTCATAACACTTCGAATACTTTGATACCCTAGCCGTCCAGAGCGTCCCAAGTCACAAATCCAAGTTCATAGTTCGTTCCTGACCGATTCCAATCTGTTCTTAATGTTTGTTACATCGTTAGATCGATCGGGTTATTCGTTCTCACTGATTGGATCGCCAATCAAATAGAATTCCGCACTATTTGATCTGGTTTCGCGCAGAATCCATTAGTACTCCGTACGTACACTGTCCTAACAAGTTGACGCCCAATCATTCTACTAAGAAACCAAAATTTTGCAAAAGGATTGTGTAATGGCACTAGATTAGTGGTAAGTCAGATAAGTCATGTGTTATTGAGACTGTTATTATCATGGGCACACATATTGGTAAAATCACTTTTATTGGATAGACTGACTTGAACCCAACTTCTACATGTTGGCCATTCTATTCGAAGAGAAGTCAGTTTTCTATTAAAGTTTGTTTTGCAATGAAATCAATAAAAGTCAAGGCCAAAAATTCAACATTATGTGCACGTACCTTGTAAAACATGTTTTTTTATGCTTGGGTAATTGTATATTGTTGTCTCGTGTCACGGCTCGCACTGGATTGCGATTATATGTTGACAATGGTGACAAGTGTGCACATAATCTAATAAGAAATGTTGTTGATGAGGAAGTGTCTTACAACTTACCACAAATCTCAAGAGACTCATTTTTGTGACATGATTTTCAATATATCTCCATCCTTTTTTCACCTATGTTTGGAATTGATATTGTTATAGCTATCGTTTCATCCAATTTATCGGCTTTGTGTATGCTTTAGTTATGTTATTATATAACAAATGTTTTTATGTACAATACAACAACTTTCTGTGTGTAGTTTACCGGCCTTACAGGCTTGATCATTTTCAGTGGCTTATCATTGTGTTGCTGACCTACGGGCCAACATCACTGACAAGTGGAAGGTTAATGCAATGGTTACACGGTCATGGACAACCTTTAACCTGAACACAAACCAAGTCTTGTCTTTTGACATTATTCTATCTGATGAACGCGTAAGTACACTTCCACACATATGTGAATTTATGGCTTCCTATCGTTGAAGGCTACAGGAACATGTACAATCATAATCAATCAAGTACCTATAGAACACTCTCTTTAGGTTACCATGTGCTTAAGTATATACTGTCTTTTTACGGTGTCAGTGGACCTATTGCATCATATAATATCTTTACCCATTTGACCCATATTATTTTGGTATATATATATAATATTGATCTGGATCTTGTTATCTAAATCAAAGAAATAATCAAATATGTATAATAATGTAACTTTAGGCAGTTGTTGAAATTTCATTTTGGTTAAATATTATTAGGATATATGAGGCCGGTGCAACCAAAACCACACTTAGAACAATTTTGGTGCAACTATGAAAGACTTCCGAAGACAAAAGTTGAACTTCCGAAGATCAAAGATTAAAGATCTTCCAAAGAGGAATCATGTCTTCCGAAGACATAGTCATCTCTCTTCTGAAGATCAACACTAAGAAGATTTCAAGACAATGATTTCCAAAGCATAAAGCCTTGAAGACCAGCACAAGTCTCGAAAGAAGTAGACTCTTCCGATGTATAAGTGGCTTCGGAAGATCTTGTTCATCTAAAGCCAATTAACCTTCAGAAGAATCTACTATGAACTAGTGGATATTAGCATGATCCGTCTGACAAGCCGCTGCAACCTCTGAGATACTACATGGTGTTTTCCCACACCCATGTAGTTGACCATGCTTTAGTTCACTATTCATTCCCTATCAGTTAGTATAGTTACTAACTTTAGTTGGTAAACAAAAAGGTAAGTCATGGACATGTCATGACTACCTTATCTAGGATAGTATTTTATTCTAGATACCTTACTACTAACAATGTAGTATTTGTTTAGTAAGTAAGTTTCCAGCTGGTAATCTTTTGTATAACTGGCTATACATAGTAGTATATATAGTTCTTATTATAAGCTCATAAGAGCATGTTTGTAAGAGTCTTGTAAACTTTGACTTGAGAATTAATATATACAAGTATCTTGAAAACCATTTCTTATGTCTTGCTTACTTAATATATTATTATCAACTCTTAGAGGATTCTGCTTTGTCATTTGAGTGTAACTTAGTGAGTTTAAGAGAGAACACTTGTGTTGAGTGACCCGTATCAATCCTGCAATTGGTAGCAGAGCATCCAGGATCTTGATTATGAGATCGTACCATCCCAAATCATCTTGACTTTTAACTCATACACTCACCTCACTTAAAGATAGCCATGAACCAGAAATCACCAGAATTTAAAATAGGAACGATGACTAAAGCTCCTATCATCACCCCTAAAAACTTCAGATCCTGCCGCATACGGATTAAAGGCTTCATTAAGTATCAAGATAGCCACATGTGGAGATTTATCACTGATTGTCCTTACAAGCCAATGGTGGCATCACTGGCAGGTAAAGGTGCCATGATTGAAAAAGCTGCTGAAGATTACTCAGATAAAGACCGCAAGAAGACAGACATCGATAGCAAAGCCACGACTGTACTACTTACAGCCACACCAAACTCCATCATGATAGGCTTTGAACATTACACAACATCCAAAGAACTCTTTGATGCTTTGACTCAGATGTACTATGGTTCTAATGACTCAAAGAAAGATTCCATGAAGTAGCAGTTCAAAAACTTCATTTGTATTACTAGAGAAACTCTAGACAGTAATATTTCAGGTATATGGATCTTATCTCATCATTTCAGTCAGTTGGAGTATCTCTTGAGAAAAGAGATCTATCAAGGAAGTTCATGAGTGCACTTCCTCAAGAGTGGACTTTCTACCGTGTCTTTATCAAGAGAACAGAGAATTTGAACACTCTCATAATGACTAAACTATTCGGCATTCTTGATGGATACCGTGTCGAGATGGAAACTAAGAAAGGCCACTAGATGAACAAAATCTCAAGTCCTTCCACTAGCAATGCTCTAGTTGTTGGTAAAGGATCAAGAAACCCCCAGTCCCAACAGTACCTGACTTACTCCCAGCAGCAACCATATTCTTCTGGGCCATATATCACTTTTTCGGAGACACTAAGGTCTCAACAGGCTCAATCAAGTCCCTTCCCTGATAATTGTGTCTTTGTTTTAGGAAATGAACATTCTAGTGACTTTTAGTTCTACTTTGATGATCTAGAATGTTTCAGCCTAGATGATATTGAGTACATGGACATCGTCCAACAAATGGCTCTACTGACTTATAGAGCAAAAAAGTTCTTTAAAAGAACTGGAAGGTAGTTTCCTTAAAACCCAACCAATAGCAAATTCAGGTTTAACAAGACCAAGGCCAAGTGTTACAACTATAATCAATGTGGCCATTTTGCCAGGGAATACAAAGCTCCAAAATCCAACCCTGGAGCCACTTAAGCCTCCACACATCCTGCCACACATAAAGCTGCTTCAACTGAACAACAAACTGTTGTTATTGCTCAAGAAGTTGATTGGAGTTTCATAGTGCAAGAAGTGACTCCTGCTCAGGCACTCATGGCTGGAATTGATGACATCAAGGTATATGAACATCTTTACACTCCAGCTTGTATTGCTAAAGTCAAACTGTATCAGGAATATGACATGGAAATAAAATCTGATATTGAGTCTTTAAACATCTTAAAATCTGATTTTAAAAGGGCGGAATCTGACTACAAAATGAAAATTGAAGAGTTAGAAAGAACCGTGTCCTCTTTAAAGCATGAACAATCCAATTATAGGACTCAAATCAAAGATTTAATTTCCAAGTTAAGTGAGGCTCAAGCCCAGCTAGTCATAGCTCAGGCTAAAGCAAAAAAGTATGCTATTGAAGAGCATAACTTCAAAACTATTCTTGCATCATCCTCCCACTTAAAGATATTTTATAAAAACAAAGGTGGGTTGGGAACCAATGAAATTGCTCCACAATATTATCAGACAATCAAGATGTGGTACTGAAGGGCAAGAGGTTCCATCTGCTAACCCTCTATCTTATAAGAAGAATAATGATGCAAATATAGAGACCATTACAGGGAATAATCAGATAGAAAAATCCATCCTCACCTATAATGAACAACCTCTGACTACTAAAGCCAGAAGAAACAAAGCCAAAGCAGCCAGGAAAACTGCCAAGAAAGTAGCTGAGTCCAAGCTGAAGATAGACCCATATCAAAAGGTTGTATTTATCTCAGTTGGATTCTAAGTGGTTGGAAAATCTGATCCAGAAAAAGAGTGTAGTACCAACACTTCTATCCAACCGAAGGACAGAAACTGAAGAGGAAGACTGTTAAGAACTGCAAGAAACAATAGTCATCACACCCTATGAAGAGTATGTAACACCCAAAATCCTTGTCAAAACAAAAAAAGAAAAGTAATAAAAAGAAAGGAAAATAAACATAAGGGGAAGGGAAAAAAGTGTACAAGATGTAAAACTTATTATTTTATGTTTAAAAGGGGTATGGCCGCCCATGCATCTGCTTTTTCTATATCCTTTTTTGGCTGAAAACAAGAAAGAAGAAAGAAGAGCAGTTCTCTCAGGTTTTTCAAGAAGAAGAAGCTAAAATTCTTGATGGTAGGTGTTTCTTTGTGTTCTTGGTTCGGTTTTGTTGGGTTTTCATCCTTAAAACCGATTTTTAAGTGTTCTATGTGTTTGGTTGTTTATTTTGATTTGTTTTAGGTGTTTCAAACTTTTGTGCACACAAGTTTGGAGGAGTTTTACTAGTTGACTGAAATTAGTGAGTTCTAGACCCCAGTTTTATATGTTTTTAAACTTTTGAGGTTGAAAATGCATGTTAAAAATATTTTCATGGTTTATGTATGAACCCGTAGGTATTTGTGTATGTGAATGCTTATGTTTAAGATTCTAAGTTTTTTTTATGCTTAGAATAACAAGTTTATGTTGAATGTATGTTAGAAAGTAGGTTGGGACTGAAAATGGTTTAGAAATAGGTATAACCGTTGGCCATGCGCCCAAACAGGGTCCATGCACCTAGAAATTTGGCAGAAAACATAAGTGAAATTCATGTGCCCAAATATTTCCCATGCACCTAAGAGTTTGCCAAAATATTCTAAGTGTCTATCCCATATGCCCAGATAGTAATCATGTGCCTGAACAGTACCCCATGCGCCCAGGATTTGTTGTCAGGCGCCTAAGTGTAGGCACATGTGCCTACATAGTGTTCACGTGCCCAAGCAGTCCTTATGCGCCTACATAGTACTCATGCACCTAGACACTTGGAAAAATTTCTGAAATTTTGGGAAAGGTAAAATTTTAGGGTTTGACCCAGAATTGACTTGTGGCTTATATTTAATTATTTTATGCATGTTTTTGGACTATTCTTGTGTTTCATATTATATTATTATGTGACTTTACGTGGTGTGTTTATGCTCGTATACGTAAAGTGTTATTATTAATCAAGTGAAAGATTAATGTTAATGAAAAGTGGAACATAATGAACGGATGAAAGTCTTGCAAGCAAAGTGAATGGAGGTGCACGGCCGTGTTGTCATTAGCTTAACTGTGTGCGGTTTACCTAACCTAAAGGATACATACAGGGACAATCTTTAAGATTAACATTACCCTTGTAGCATACCCTAGGTACTGGGTCACGCTTCGTACATAACGTTAGGGTCTATTTATAGGCTTCGACCCAATATCAGCTTCGTGCATAATGTTTGGGGTATTGTACATTGGTCCAAAAGGAAAGTGAAAGATAATAATGAAAGGAAGATTGAGAAAGAGAATGATGATGGTAATGAATATTATCTGGATGTACGTATGATGTGTGCTCACATACGAAAGTAATGAAT
Source organism: Flaveria floridana (assembly GCA_018326465.1). Classification (NCBI taxonomy): domain Eukaryota; kingdom Viridiplantae; phylum Streptophyta; class Magnoliopsida; order Asterales; family Asteraceae; genus Flaveria; species Flaveria floridana. Next base: position 3,559 of record BJCO01769174.1, on the reverse strand, counting down.
TTTATTTAAGAGGGATATTTTCGCATATAAATCATACAAGGTATTTTAATACTTTTAAAACTAGAACTCACTCAGCAATGCTAAATTTTATGCATTTTCAATTGGCAGGTAATTATTGTTGAGGATGGCACACGGGAGAAGCTACTCGTCAGGGCTAGACTAGCATCCATTCATGCTCAATGATAATGTTGCTTTATAATGCAATTAAAAGATCCTTTTGTATTTATGAAACAATGATGTATTGCTTAAAACAGTGGTATTAATGAAATGAATGGTTTTTGGCTAACTTAATTCCGCTGCAATGTTTTATGAAGTATGTATTGTTTTATATAATAATGCTATAATTGTCCAACTATGAGGTCTCCGGGAAAGAGGCCCTACAAGTTGGTATCAAAGCCAAATTTTAAGAAAATTGGGTAAATATTTTGAAAAACCTAAACTTAAACTGAAAATGGGACGAATGAAGAGATGTCAGCCTAAGTAGCTACGTGCCATCAGGTATTTGTTTTCTTAATGTTAATCGGTACTATATGCATGTGTTATTTGACTTATGTGCTCTTAGTAGATTTTAATACTGGGAATGAAGAGGAAAGTAAGTGGCTAATCACAACTGGCCACTGTAATTAGGGAGTTACTAAACTTGACATTAACTGAGCTATTATCTGGAATTACCGTGTTAGTGTTTGAATCTTATAGTGTTTAGAGATGGCTGGTGGTAGATCATCAAAGGCCTCAAGAGGTGGAGTATGTGGTGGATGCGGTGTTGGACCGCGTGTCACAAAGAGCAGGACTAGAGCTGCTGAAACGGCACGTGAAGAGCCCGAGGTCCGTCATCAGGAAGGTGGTGATGAGAGTGCAAACTTGAGAGACTCAGTGAATTGGTTGAGGAGGTTCACCAAGTCACGTAGACGATTCTACCATCTGTGGTGACTGAAGTGATTAAGGTAGTGAGGGATAATGAAAGGAAGAAGAATAAGGAAAAGAGAAAGACCGTTGAAAGAGGAGAAAGAGAACAACCGGAGGCTGAGACGGTTGTCTCGGGTGAGGAGGAGGAAGAAGCTGTGCAGGAAACTTCACAGGGCTGTAACTATAGGGCATTTTTAAGATGCAAGCCCCCAACATTCTAATAGCATTGCTCCTACTGCTCACCGATGGGTGAGGGAGATGGAGATGGTACTTGATATTAGCGAGTGCCATGAGGATCAAAATGTGAAGTTTGCTACCTACTCTTTTATGGACTCGGCCATATGCTAGTGGGACAACATTATCCAGGCTGAGGGTAGCAAGAAGCCAAGGGCCGAGAGTTTTGGGATGAAGAAGAGGATGAAAGAAGGAGAGTAGAGGGCAAGTGCTAGAGCATTCACGATGACCTAGGAGGAGGCCAGGGTAGATCCTGATTTCATGTCAGGTATGTTTCTAGTAAACCAAATTTGTGCCTCTGTGTTATTTGATTCTGGTTCTAGTAGGAGTTTCATTTTTACTACTTTCTGTGCTAAGTTGACTGTTAGTAGTAGAAGTATTGAGGAGACATTTGATGTAGAAACTGCTATTGGTAAGTCTACCAGACTGCTATTGATAAGTCTACCAGAATTTCTGATATAATAGAAGACTGTGACATATAATTAGAAGGCCATTGGTTCTCTGCTAAACTATTTATGATGCCCCTAGGCGGATTTGATGTAGTACTAGGAATGGATTGGTTAGCAGCCTATGAGGCAAATATCATGTGTCGCAAGAAGATGATTCGATTAATTACGCCCGAAGGAAGTTCGGTGACGGTCTACGGTGATCGCGTCACTACGGTTCCGAAGGTGATTTCGATGGCGGTGGCAGAGAAATACATAAAACATTAATGTAATGCCTACCTGGCTTAAGGGATGTGGACGCGTTAGTACCACAATTGTCTGATGTATTAGTTGTGTCTGACTTTCTAGACGTGTTCCCAGAAGATTTACCATGTATGCCACCGGATCGTGAGATTGAGTTTCAGATTGATTTGATACCTGGTGCTCAACCTGATGCCAAAGCACCATATCGATTAGCTCCGACTGAGATGAAGGAACTAATGGTTCAACTGTAGGAGTTGATAGAAAAAGAGTTCATCCAACCGAGCATCTTTCCTTAGGGTGCTTCGGTCTTGTTTGTTAAGAAGAAAGACGGTAGTATGATGATGCGTAAGACTACCAGGAGTTAAACAAGTTAACAGTGAAGAACCGATATCCCCTACCAAGAATAGATGATTTATTTGACCAGGACCAGCTCCAAGTTTCCAGTTGATTCTCAAGGATAGATCTCCGATCGGCTACCATCAGTTGAAGGTGAAGGAGCAAGATATTCCTAAGACAGCTTTTCACACGCGTTATGGACATTACGAGTTTCTCCTTATGTCTTTCAATTTAACTAACGCGCTAGCTGCCTTTATGGATCTAATGAACCGAGTGCGTCGGCCGATGTTGGATAATTTAGTGATCGTGTTAATTAATGATATCCTGATTTATTCAAAGAGCGAAGAAGAGCATACTGGCCACATACACGAAGTGTTGGAGATACTTAGAAGGGAGAAGCTATTTGCTAAATTCTCTAAGTGTGCTTTTTGGTTACGCGAAGTTCAATTTTTGAGTCATGTGGTGAATTCTGAAGGAATGATGGTGGACTCGCCTAAAGTTGAAGCGGTGATGCAATGGAAGTCTCCAAAGACGTCATCCGAGATTCGAAGTTTCTTGCGGTTGGCGGGATACTATAGAAGATTTATTCAAGATTTTTTCAAGATAGCCTCAACCTTGACTAAATTGACTCGCAAGGACGTGAAGTTTGTGTGATGTCGAGAATAGGAGGATGCTTTCAAGAAGTTGAAGACGAGATTGACTCAAGCTCTTGTCTTGGCGTTACCCGAAGGAAGCGAAGACTTGGTGGTCTATTCAGAATTCCTATTCAGGACTGGGTTGCGTGTTGATGCAACATGGAAGGGTAATAGACTTAGGGCTGTACAAAAAGTTCGTGGCTCGAAGTTCGTTCGAAGTTCGCTCGAGAAAAGCTCGAAAAAAGCTCAGCTCGAAAAAAGCTCGGCTCGAAAAAAGCTTGTATCTAAACGAGCCGGCTCGGCTCAGCTCGAATTCTAAACGAGCCGAACTCGAACCAGGGTTAGCTCGGTTCGAGCTCGGCTCGTGGCTCGGTTCGTTGGCTCGGCTCGTGGCTCGGTGCCTGTAATATATGTATATATATTTATATAGTATAATAATAATGCTACTACTATTACTATGATTATTATTTTTATATTAGGATTTAAAAATGTTTTTTTAAAATAAAAATGAACTCTTTATAAGTATTTTATTTAAAAATATATATAATTTGATAGTAAATTGTTTATATTTAAAATAATGATCTTTGTTCCCCTAAGTACGGAGTACGCAACAAAAGGTAAAAGCCCTAAGATATATTTTTTGTGTTTTTTATATAAATTAATGTAAAAAAATAAAAAAAACAAATTTTAAATCGAGCCGGCTCGAACGAGCCACGAGCTGGCTCGAGCTTTTCACGAGCCGAACTCGAGCCGGGGTTT
>BJCO01769171.1:0-11432 GCA_018326465.1 Flaveria floridana | reverse complement strand
GTAACTTTGAGTTACATGGATATACAGATAGTGATTATGGTGGATGCTGTTAAGATAGAAAATCTACAACGGGTGGTTGTCAATTTCTTGGTCCCCGATTAGTCTCATGGCAATGTAAGAAACAAACAAATGTCTCTGTTTCAACTGCAGAAGCTGAGTACATAGCTGCATCAGCAGGATGTTCTCAAATCCTTTGGTTGCAAAACCAACTGCTGGATTATGGGTTCAATTTTCTTAAAACACCCATTTACATTGATAACACTGCTGCTATGTTCATTACAACTAATCCAGTTCAACATTCTAAAACAAAACATATCGAAATTCGATATCATTTTCTAAAAGATAATTCTAAAAAAGGTTTAATCATTTTGATTCAAATTGCAACTGAAAAACAGTTGGCAGATCTATTTACTAAAGCTTTCCTACCAGGAAGATTTGAGTACTTAGTGGAGTCAATTGGCCTCATTAACCATGTGTAAACCTGGTTTCTATATTCTTAATTTAGTTCTTTGAATCGTTACATGATCAGAACCTCCCTAAACCAAAAGGTCTTCATAAGTGAACCTTTCATAGTTATTTGCCTGATTGTTTTTGTGTGTGTGTTTTTTCTTTTATAGAAAAGCAAAATACAAAAGTAGAAAACTCAAAAATACAAGATAAAACAATATAAAACAAAAACTCCAAAAATAGATTTCTTTTTATTTTTATTTCATTTTTAGGAATGAATATGTGCTTGCATCATGTGAGAAATGATAGTACATTGGTGAGATCAGTTGCGTACTTCACTCATTAATAAAGTCTGGCATGATCAGATATGATGTGTAGACAATATCATGCTAGTATATTGAAAAGTAAATTCTTTTGATTAAACTAAATCTATATGCTCGTATGTGTATTCATCTAAGTACTTTTGAGTTGTATTAGCTTATCAGATTGATTGCTTGCTAAGTTACAACAATCACACCTGATGGAGATGTGACTAATCATGAGATCTGTTATAAGCATCATTTCACTTCTCTGTTATGAGTCATCATAGACCTGAACTGCTGAGATATCCTCTGTTGTAAGTCATTATAGACCTGTATATTCTATTTTGATGCAAAAGATGCCAATGTGCACAACACATTCAAATGGATGGTTAGAGTTGATCAAATGGTTATCCATGATCATTCTCTATTACATTAAGTAACATGAGCTCTGTTTATGCATATTTGTCAGGTAATAAGTTGAGAATATGTGCTTACCTGCATGTCTTGATGATAGTTGATCCTCTAAGTCTTGGTATGAGTCATATCATGTCATATCTCAATCTACACTAATCAATCCAAGAATTGAACAAGTAAGTGAGTTGATATTCTTGTCAAAAACCTCATTTTCTGTCCTTAGATCTTGTGTCTCCTTTGCTGTGATATCACTGACCTGAAACACACTTGATCAGGATTTATTCATTGTCTATGACTATTCACATATTTTTTTATTTTAATGTACTGATCTTCACTGATATGATCTCACTACAATCAATGATTCTATTATAACTATTAGATTTTCATTCTGCTTTAATTTTGATTTTATGCATGTTTTCTCGTGTGCAGGCAATTTAACAATGATAAGTGTGATATTCTTATGTTACCTTGGGAAACTTCTAATTTCTTCAAAAACTTAAAAGTTTAGGGGGAGTAATAACAAGAAGAATTGTCTCAGAAAATTAAAATAAAAATGTTGAATTGAAAGGATGATGCTTTATGTTCAAAGTATGTGTGTGGTTGATAATGTAAAATTTTCATCATGATAAAATGAACCTATAAAAATTAGCAAGTGGAAAAGCTTCTTTCAAATGTTGAAAACAAGAAAATTTGTTTATTTTGAGACTAAACTGAAAGGAAAATTAAAGTTTGAAAATTTTAAATTAAAATAAAAATGGGTTAAAAGGATATAAGTGAAAATTGAGGGTTCAAGATGTAATTTTGAGAGAAAAATGCAAAATCTTAAAAAATTGTTTAAACATTAGTACATGAACAGTGCTAATACATCCAAATAGTGTTTGGATGAAAGATGAGAAAAATGCAAGTATTGAATATCATACGTCTAAACAGTGACCATAAGTCTGGTTTTTAGATGTATGAAGATTTTTCAGTATTTTGTACAAGTGTTTACAGTTCTCAGGATATCAAGCGTCTGAACAGTTGTCAACTGTCTGAGAAATCAGTCAAATTGGCCAAGTGTTAGACGGTTTTTCAATCTCATGCGTCTACATAGTACAAGACAGTTTGTGTAAAATGACCAAGTGTTGGACGTTTCTATAGATTCATGCGGCTGAACAGTGCTAAAACGGCTGAACAGTCCATCCGGCTGAACAGTTCAGAAACATCTGAACAGTTCTCAAGCGGCTGAATAGTTGTCATGCGTCTAACCCCAAACGTCTAAACAGTGCTCATACGTCCTAAATTTTACACTTAGTATAAAAAGCACACTTCTCATTTTTCATTCATTCACAACACAGACTCTAAACCTCTTAAACCCTGTCGATCCATTTTCACATATATCATCAAAAAATTGTCATCTGTTCTTGATTCATTCATATTAGAAAGATTATATCAGTGATTTTCGAATGTAAGTTCAGAGTGTAATCATCAAAATTCAAATTTTAGAATCAAACTAGGTCCGACGTTTCCTTATCTGTTCGGACGGTTTGAACCCTAAAAGTTGGAAAATTTGAAAATAATGGATTAATCTAAACAAAAGACATAAAATTGATCAAACATTATTGATATACATCGAATTTAGAACAAGTTGTCATTTGAAATTGGTATTTTCATGAACTTCGATTTCAGGGTGTTCTTCCTGATTCAAATGAAGAAGATGAGCAGTTTAAAAAATTTACCATATTTTTAAATAAAAATTAATTAATAATTCAAAGAACTCAATTGAAAATTTAACTTTGATAAATGTTAATTGAACTAATATGTTTTAAATCATCATAAAACAAGTGTAAACAACATCACTTGACAGAATTAACATAACTCTAGACATTGAGTAAGTATACTTGTTGATAAATCAATCCAAAGGGTTTAAAATATAATAGTTCATGTATATAAATCCAAAGTTTAACAATAATAAGATCATTTAAACTTCATTATCTTAACTAAACTTGTTTGTGTTTGTGTAGATGGCATAATTGAAGTTCGAGCCCAAACATAATGTAGCTGCTTTCCTAGATGAGAAATGTTGAAAAGCAAGTGGATATGAAGAGATAATAAGATTTTTGCTAAGGACAATGATACATGCTAGATTGATTAAAAAATTTTAGAGAACTGCAGAAGTTGAAGTTGATGATGCTAGTCATAAAGTTGTAGGAGCTTTTATTACAAATGACAGGATGATTGAAGTTTCAGAACAAGCACTTCGTACAACACTCAGACTTGGTGAAAATGATGTCAAAGACTTAACTGAATATACATTCAGTGAGTGTAGGGAAGTATTTTTGCAAATGGGTCATCCAGATAATTTCCCAACGAAGCAATTTTACAGAGCTAGAGTGTACAATCACTGGAAACTCTTATGCTACATTTTTTAATAGTGTATGTCAAAAAGGAGTGCAGGATGGGATTCCTTTCCTATTGATATAGCATCCCCAATCATTGCATTATCCACAAACAGGAGGTTTAACATGGCTAAATGGATAATGAATGGATTTATTTATAATCTAGAAAAGGGAAGGAGACATAAATATCTGATGTATCCTAGATTTCTTCAGATGTTGATCAATGAAGAAAATCTTGACTTCTATGTTGATGGTGTAGAAGGAGATAAATTACAACTTGCGCACATATCAGAAATAGTATAAAAAGACTTGTTGTGATTTCATGTGCTCCAAATATTCATTTGTTTGACTATATTAGGAATGTTGCTATGGATAATGTAGATATAAATCAACAACATTTCCACCTATTAGAAGCTGAGCCCATAGATCCAAGAGATCTAATTAAAGATGTTGTGAAAGAATTGATTGATGAATCTGATGATGAGGAAGATGAAGATGATGATGATACTACTGATAGTTCATCTGAAAGAGATAATGATAATGATGATGATGATGGTGATAATGGTGCAGATGAAGCACATCAAACAGTTAGTAGTGATAGAACTGTATCTAAGCATGATGTTGAGCATAATTCTGAAGCCCATGACTTGGGTGAAGGAACTTCTACTGATGCAATGCCTGAAGAAACTCAAACTGAAGCTCAAGATGAAGAGTTAGTTGTTCGTGAGCATGCAGAGACCAAAGTGCATCTTGAAGATTCACAAAATCAAACTTATGATTTTGAGTTTATGGAAGCTATACTTTCAGAGCCTATATTTCAAAGTTCTACTCAAGAAGAAACAGAAGATGTACCAGTTATAACATCACATAATGTGTCTGTACAAACTGAGGAAATTTTAGATGTAGATGAGCTTGATAAGTTAAAAGATTAAAACAATGCTCAAGAGAAGGTAATAAATAAATTGAAAGAGGAAAATGAAAAACTGAAAGAGATGAATGTTTCTCTTGAAAATGAGATAGAAAAGCTGAAGGAAGCAAATGAAATGTTAAAGAAAGAAAATAAACACAAGGATGAACAGATTGTGATGTATGCTAAGGATAAAGAGTATGTGATCAAAAATTTTGAAGTAATGATAAAAGATTATGATTTGCTTGAAGAAAAACATAAGAAATTGCTGGAAGAATCTGAAAAGTTAAAAGAAGAGTTAAGTAAAGCAAAGGAATCTCAAAAACCAATCTCTCCAGAAGTTGAACTTGTTTCTGAGATAGTTCCTATTAAGATTGAGAAAAGTGTTGGATGGACAAAGGAAAAAGGAAATTAGATGATATTGAAGATCAAGTTTTACCTGAGTCATCCTCAAAAGTACAAAGGACTGAACAGATTGTTGAAGAAGAGATATAAGAAGCCCGAGATCCATTCATTCAAGAGAAAATTGGTGCATTGGAGGATATTGAAGAAGAATATGATGATGAGTGGTATAATGAAGTTCTTGATGATGAAGATATTGAAGAAGAATTTGAATCTCATTCTTCATTTGAGCAAGTGCAAGAGCATGATGATTTCCCATAAGACTTTGAAGAAAGATACAATTATCTTGTAAAGATAAAGTATAACAAAGTATTTTTGGATGGACTTACAGTCTCACAGATCAATGATGAGCATGAAAAATGCATAATTGCTGAATCTGTTGCACCTATTGATCCCAATGAGATTATTATGGAGCATGGTGAATGGAACAAAGCTCAAGAAAGCATAAATGTTGAAGAAGTTCCAAGTTCAAAGCTGCATCATCCGGACCCTGATGAAATGAGCATTCCTGCTTTAAAGTCGTGGTTGCAAGCTAGGAACTATCCATGGAAGAGGTTGAAACAACTTTAATCCGTTTCATTCAAAAATCTTGTTAGAAGTTTTCAACAAACTAAAAAACAATCAAACAAAATGATAATTCTAGATACTGACAATCCTCAGTATTTAGATATCACTAAAAGAACAAGAATCTTGAAGCCACAGGAAATAAGTCAAATGGCACAGAAGACAAGTGCACATGAAAGAAGACAAGAGCTAATTAAGATGTTTCCAAGTACAGAAAAGCAAGTGCACAAAGCTTCATCTGAACAAAGACATATCTTTGATAGTGCAAGATCAACAGGAGATTTAGTGAGAAATGTGTTGTAGAGAGGACAATCTGTAGTAGAATTGTTAAATGCTATGATTGCTCTTGATTTTACTAACCAAGTTAAAATCATAGTATGGAAATATGATGACATTTTTTATGCTTTCTTGATTAAACGAGTAAATGATGTGTGTGATGTTTATCACTTTTACTCGAGCATTATTAAACTTCCTGTTCAAGACTTGAAAGAGTTAAACAAACTTCCCTTGATCAACCCATCTGGAGCAAAAAGAGGAGAAATGTTTGTAGAGCTTTTAAGTCGAGGTCTAGCTAGAACAAGTAATTTCCTTCAGACTCGCTGTGATCAAGAAGACAAGGAATACTTCTCTACGCTAAAGAAAAACAAGAAGATCAGATTGGTGTATCACTTTACGTAGTGTTTTTTAAATCATAAACGTAATGTAACGCCCGAAATTTTGTCAGAATTAAAAAGGAAAGAAAAACAAGAAGAAAAAGGAAATAAAGTATCTTAAGAAAAATAAAAAGGAGCCAAAGTTGAAGGGGGATTTGTGTAAAATAGTACAAAAGTACAAAATAATACTTCTAAAGGTGCATGGCCGCCCATGCCATGCCCACTTTCTGCTTTTTCGACTGAAAGAGGAAGAAGAAGAAAAAGGTGACGTTCTTTCGGGTTTTAAAGGAGAAAAGGACTAAAATCGAAATTGGTAAGTGTTTTATGAGTTTTTGGTTCGGTTTTATGGATTTTTGACCATGTAACCGAATTCTACATGTTCTTATGTGTGTATATGTGTTCGGGTTATATGTTTTGACATGTCTAGGTATTAGAAACCTTTTAAAGTTTGAAGTTGATGGAGTTGAACTTAGAAGCAGCCTAGGTGAGTTCTAGCCCCAGTCGTTTACATGTTTTATAAATTATTTAGGGCAAAAAATGTATATAAATGACTTTACAAAAGTTGTATGTATGCCCGTAAGTATTTATGTTTGTATGTTGATGTTTTATGGTTGTCCATGCTTGTTTGATGTTTAGAATGGTAGGAAGAAGCTTAGAATATGTTAAGGTGATGTTTGGGACTGAGAAATCACTTAGAAACATATATGTAAGTGGTTATACGCCCAAACAGGGCCCACGCGCCTAAGGAATTTGCCTTAGAAAACTTTAATTATGGTCATGCGCCCAAATAGGGCTCATGCGCTTGGGAAATTAACTTAGAAAGTTTAAGTGTGGCTGATGCGCCCAAACAGTACCGCATGTGCCCAACTGTTTCCTTAGAAGTTTTAAGTGTAAGTCCCATATGCCTGAACAGTAGCTCATGCGCCTAAGTGTTAGGCTCAGACGCCTAAGTGTTAGGCTCAAACGCCTACGTGTTAGGATCAGACGCCTAAGTATACCTCATGCGCCCAAATAGTGCCCATGCGCTCGAAGTGGCTCATGCACCTAAGTGTTGAAACGCCTAGGTAGTCCATGCGCTTGCATAGTTGAAAAACACCTTAACAGACCTCATGCGCCTGGATAGTGCTAAAACGCCCAACACTTAGAAATTTTCTGGAATTTTGGAGAAAAAGCAGAATGATTAGGGTTTGACCTTAGTTTGATTTTAGGGTTATAATTGTTTTTATTAGGCATGATTATGAGCTGTTCTTATGTTCCATATTATTTATTATTGTGTTACTTTACGTGGTGTGTTTACGATCATAAACGTAAAGTATTATCATTAATAAAAAGTGAAAGATTAATGATAAAGATAAGTGGAGCATAAAAGAATGAATGAAAGTCCTGCAAGCAAATGAATGGAGGTGCCCGACCATGTTATCGTTAGCTCAACTATGTGTGGTTTACTTAACCTGAAGGATGCACACAGGGTCAATCATTGAGATTGACGGGACCCTTGTAGCATACCCTAGGTGACTCGATCAGCTTCGTGCATAATGTTCATCATCTATTTATAGGCCACAGGCCTAGCATCAGCTTTGTGCACAATGTTCAGGGTATTGTACATTGGTCTAGATAAAAGTGAAAGATAATGAAAAGAGTATGAAACGAACGCATGCGTATGATAATGAATGAAGTTATACCTTGTTGTATGTACGATGAATGTTCACATACAAAAGTAAAGAAAGTATTTTACTTAAGAAGGGTATTTGATATATATAAGGTATTTTAACGCTTTTAATACTAGAACTCACTCAGCAACGCTGACTTTTATGCATTTTCAGTTGGCAGGTAACTGTTGCTGAGGATGGCACACGGGGAGGCTACTCGGCGAGGCAAGAATGGCATCCATTCACGCATGTTAATATTGTTGTTTTGTAATGCAATTAACAAATGTTTTCTTTTGTAACTTAACAATTTTGTATTGCATAACAACAGTAATTTATTAATGAAATGAATGGCCTTATGTTAATGAAATTCCACTGCAATGTTTTATGAAATGTATATTATTATATATGTTTAGTGCTATAAATGACCAAATGTGAGGTGCCTGGGAACGGAGCCTTACAAGTTGGTATCAGAGCTAAAGTTTAAGAGAATTAGGTAAATATTTTTGAAAAACCTAAACTGAAAATGGGACGAATGGAGGGATGTCAGCCCGAGTAGCAACGTGCCATCAGGTATTTCTTTTCTTAAAGTTAACTAGTATTATATTCGTGTGCTCTTTGACTTATATGTTCTTAGTAGATTTAGATACTGATGTAGTCAGGAAAGGAAATGCTGGGGGTGTGAAGAGTAAAGTAAGTGGCTAATCACAACTGCCCACTATAATTAGGTACTTATTATACTTAACATAAACTTAGCTATTACTTTAATGACCGTTTTAGTGTTTGAGTCTTATAGTGATTAGGGAATGGCTGGAAGTAGATCATCTAAGGCCCCTAAGGGTGGAGCACAGGGAGGACGTGGTGCTGAACCGTGTGTTACTAGTAATAAGACTAAGACTGCTGAGAGGGCCCGTGAAGAGCCCGAGGTGCATCACCCGGAGGGTGGTGATGAGAGTGTGAACTTAAGGGCTTTGGTAAAAAAGGCGGTGGTAGAGGAAGTCCATTAAGTCATACAGACGATTCTACCGTCTGTAGTAACTAAAGTGATCAAGGCTGTAAGGGAGGATGAGAAGAAAGAGAAGAGAATGACCACAAGAAAGGAGGAAAGGGAACGATCAGAGATCGAGACGATTGTCCCGAGTGAGGAGGAGGAGGAGGAAGTAGTGCAGGAAACTACGCGAGGATGTAACTATGGGGCATTTCAGAGTTGTAGGCCCCCAACTTTTGATGGGAACGGCAATGCTGCTGCTGCTCATCGATGGGTGAGGGAGATGGACGTGGTGCTTGATATTAGAGAGTGACGAGAAGATTAGAAGGTTAGGTTTGCCACCCATTTGTTAGTGGAATCGGTGTTATGCTGGTGGGACAATATTGTCTAGGCCGAGGGCAGCGGGGCCAATTGAAAAATGAGGTGGCCAGAACTAAAAAAGTTGGTGATTGAGGAGTTCTATCCTCACAGATAGTTGGACAAGATTAAGAGGGAGTTCCTGCAGCTGGAAGAAGGAACTATGACGTATCAACAGTATACCACCAAATTCAACAGGATGGTAAGGCTGGTGCCTAATCAGGTGACTCCAATATAAAGGAAGATTAAGAGATATGTCCAGGGGTTTCCGACTGATATACGTAGGCATTTGATTGCTTCCCGACCGGGTACCTTTCGATCGGCTGTAGACCTGGCGGGTAGGTTGTATGATGAGTGAGAGGAGACTGTGGTGGAGGCGAAGAAGACAGGTGGTGGTGATAAGAACTAGAACTGGAAGTGGTTTGGACGTGGTGGTTTTGCTCCAAACAACAAAAGAATGAATATGGATGATAGTAGGGCGTCATCAGGTTTGGGGCGGAGGAAGTGTGATAGATGTGGAAAGGAGCATATGGGGGAGTGTAGGTTGGGATTAAACGTATGTTTCAAATGTGGGAAGACTGGTCATATTGCAAGGGATTACAAGGCGTTGAGGTGTTATAACTGTGGTGAGGAGGGCGACGTGAGCAAGGACTGCAAGAGGCCAAGGGCCGAGAGTTCTGGGGCGAAAAAGAAGGCTGAAGAAGGAGGGCAAAGGGCAAGTGTTAGAGCTTTCACGATGACCCTGGAGGAGGCCAGAGTAGACCCCGATGTCGTGTCAGGTATGTTTCTAGTAAACCAAACTTGCGCCTCTGTATTATTTGATTCTGGTGCTAGTAGGAGTTTCATCTCTACTACTTTTTATGCTAAATTTCCTGTTAATAGTAGGAGTGTTGATGAGCCATTCGATGTAGAAACCGCTGTTGGTAAGCCTATTAGGATTACTGATATGATAGGAGACTGTGCCATAGAACTAAAAGGCCATAGGTTTTCTGCCAATTTACATATGGATGCCCCTAGGCGGATTCGATGTAAGGGTAGGGATGGATTGGTTAGCAACCTATGAGGCGAACGTCGTGTGTCGCAAGAAGATGACTAGATTAGTTGCGCCTAATGGAAGTTCAGTGACGATATACGGTGATCGCGTTACTACGGTGCCAAAGGTGATTTCAATGGTGGTAGCGGAGAAGTGCATGAGGCGTGGATGTAATGCCTACCTGGCTTATGTGTAGGATGTGGACGCGTCAGTACCACAACTGTCTGATGTACCAGTTGTTTGTGACTTCTCGGGCGTGTTCCTAGAAGATTTACCCGGCGTGCCACCAGATCGTGAAATCGAGTTCCAAATTGATCTGATACCCGGTGCTCAATCCATTGCCAAAGCACCATATCGATTAGCTCCAACTGAGATGAAGGAACTCATGGTTCAACTGTAGGAGTTGATGGATATAGGGTTCATTCGACCGAGTTTCTCTCCATGGGGTGCTCCGGTTTTATTTGTTAAGAAGGAAAACAGTAGTATGCGGATGTGCATCGATTACCGAGAGCTGAATAAGTTGACGGTGAGGAATCAGTATCTATTACCGAGGATTGACGACTTGTTTGATCAGCTGCAAGGTGCTAGTTGGTTCTCAAGGATAGATCTTCGATCTGGTTATCATCAGTTGAAGGTGAAGGAGCGGGATATCCCTAAGACAGCTTTTCGCACGCGTTATGGACACTACGAGTTTCTCGTCATGTCTTTTGGTCTAACTAACGTGCCAGCTGCCTTTATGGATTTAATGAACCGAGGGTGTCGACCCATGTAAGATAAATCAGTGATTGTGTTTATTAATGATATCCTGATTTATTCGAGAAGAAAGGAAGAACATGCCGACCACATACGCGAGGTGTTCGAGACGCTTAAAAGAGAGAAGTTATATGCTAAATTCTCTAAGTGTGCTCTTTGGTTGCACGAGGTGAAATTTTTGGGTTATCTTGTTAATGCCAAAAGAATTATGGTAGACCCAGCAAAGGTCGAGGCGGTGATGCAATGTAAGTCTCCAAAGAGGCCATCTGAGATTCGTAGTTTCTTGGGTTTGGCAGGTTACTACAGAAGGTTTATACAAGACTTTTCCAAGATTGCCTCACCTTTGACTAAATTGACCCGTAAGGACATGAAATTTGTGTAGGGTCGAGAAACGGAGGGTGCCTTCAAGGAGTTAAAGAAACTGAAGCTCCTGTCTTGATGTTACCCGAAGGGAGTGATGTTGGTCCATTTGATCGGTTTTCAGTGCAGAAGAATGCTTGAATCGTTCAATACCAAACACACACAACAAACACTAAGAGAAGGATGATCAAAATAACACTAAAAAGCTTTCAAACATGGTTTTAATGA
>BJCO01769170.1:0-18404 GCA_018326465.1 Flaveria floridana | reverse complement strand
TACTGAAAAACCAATAAAGATTCTTGATTCTCAAGAACGAAAATTAAGAAAGAAAATAATTCCACTAGTATTGGTCCAGTGGCAAGGTCAGAAAGGACCCGAGAAGACTTGGGAATTAGCAGAAGAAATGAAAGTCAAATATCCTCAACTGTTCGAGTAACCTTCGAATTTCGAGGACGAAATTCTTTTAAGGGTAGGAGAATGTAACATCCCGAGCGTTTGAGTCATATGAACTTCGCATTTCATATATTGTCAAATGAGTAAGTAATGAGAAAATTGTATATTTAAAGTTTGAAATTTTTAGATGAATGTTTTATGTTACAAGAGACCGTTTGAATATAATAATAATATATTATATTTGAACCTGCTCCGTTTTTTATGAAACTTAGGTTGACTCGTAGAGAAAAATAAGCTCGTCACAACGACATATTTGAAATTCCATAATACGCTATATATTAAAAGTTATAAGAGAAAAACGAGTTAAGCAGTTGAATTAATTATAATAATATAATAATATATAATAAAAAAATAATATATGATGCAAAATTGTTGCAATTCAATTGAATTCAGGCGTGCAATTGAATTCAGGCGCATCTGAAGATGCCTCCCACATCGCTCCTCAAATATTTTCACCTGCTTTCAACACCCTTATAAATAGAAGCCTTAAGGTTGAATTTAAAACATAAGTTTCTGTGGGAACGCTCTAATATAAAGAGAATCCCGAGTTCTTAATACCTCGTTGGGTGTTGCTAGTAGTCATTTTGGTACTCGAGTAGGAGCGCGACTAGGAGTGCGAGTAGGGGAGACTCTACATCAAATTGTCGTAGATAGTTTTCAGGTACGCCCTTGTTTAAGGTTATGTTTAATTATTATTTTAGTCGTTATTATTATTATTATTATCATTGTAGGTATTAGTATTAATATAGTTATTATTAATATTATTATTATCATCTTTATAGTTATTATTATTATAGTTGTTATTTTTATTATTGTTATAGTTAGTATTATTATTATTTGTTATTTTTAGTGTTGTAGTTGTTATTATTATTATTATTAGACTTTAAGTTTATCATTAGGAAAGGTATTGGGTAACCCCGAGGGTTGGCTCGGGTATGATGGAAACGCCCGAGTTATGCCAACCAGTAAGGGTTGTACCAAAGGGTTGACATAGAATAAAAGAAAGTACCCAAATAAAACCAACAAATAGGAAAAGATAATGAATCATCCCTAAAGTTAAGCTAAAATATAGCTTAAATAATGTTATTTTGTTTATAGGATAATACCTGATAGCAGTGAACCTGATAAGACGATATCACTGACTTGATTGATTGAGGTGAGTTCCTCTAAACTGTTTTCTAAAACGGGATGTGATGTTTTGATAACTAGTAATAATTGAAGAATTGACTATCAATAGCATCTGTGATGTGTGGCAATGCTTGATAGGATGCTTGAGGGCTGCTTGTATGATTCTGCTTTAGCCAGTAGAGTTTGTATACATAGCCTGGTTATGTGAATTTATACTGTGCTTACTCTGTTTTTATCTGTTTGTCATGGCTGTATCTGCTTGATGCAATAGTCAATGATAACATATTTTGAATTTTGAAGAATGCCATGTTTATGAACTCACAAGGTTTATGCTTAGTCCCAAATGTTTTTATTTTTATGGACACACATCCTAGGTGCCAAGTGACTACAGGGATTGAAGATTACGAGCTAGTTTATGAGAAAATAAAGTTCTAGAATGTTGTTGAAGATTTGGATATCTAGTATAGTTAAACTGATGTAATGGTATTATCTATTATAACAAATGTATTATACACGTTGATGTATATTTAAAGTTAGACTTCCACTGTGTATTCTCTGATTACTATGTGTTCTGTATATCCGATGCGTAACGCTCCCCGGGGTATGCCCTGGGAGGCGGGCGTTACAATGTATATATATATATAGATATATAGGTATATATATATATATTTATATATAGATATATATCTATATATATATGCCTATATATCTATATATATACATATATATACATATATATACCTATATATATAGATATATAGGTATATATATATAGATATATATCTATATATAGGTATATATATATGTATATATATATATATATATAGATAGATATAGATATATAGATATATCTATATATATATATAACATTTAATATAATGAATATGTAATTCTAATATTATTATATATAATTGTAGAGAAAATAACTAAAATTTTATATTATATTACATATAGAAATAATTAGTATGTATAGAAATTAAAAAACTAATTAAATAACAGATAATGTTAATTGTGCTAACATTGAGCTGAAGCCTTACACAAAACTGTAAACGAGTCAAGTTCAAGTTTAATACTTTTTAATTATACGAGTCTAGCTTAAACTCGAACAAAATAGATTCAATTGAGCTTAGCTCGCTTATTGTTAGCATTGATGAAGTGAAGTTTGAGGGTTTGGATGCATAGAGCACGTGCTCAAGCTAGAATCTTGCAAGGACCTAGGTCGGGTCCCAAATGGACCGCTTCATCTTTGTAAGTTGTGTCACAATTTTATTCTATGTTATCCATTGTCTTTGTATACTCGATTCTTAGATGTGTATTTTCTTCTTCTCTTCGAATTAGGCGAATTAGGAGTTTTATAAAGCTTTAGGTATCGTTTACTTTTGTGGTATGGGAGAATTTATTTTGGGACAAAGACCCCCACTAAAAATCTTATCACAAGATCAAGATAGCGTAGCGAATGACCATACTATCATAGTCACTTTAAACACCTATGAATGTTGAATCTATTCCCTTGATCTACTGGCGTTTTTTGAGCTTCTTCATTAGTCTGTTTAACCTTGTTCCGCGTGAGTCACAAGTAGAAAGTAGAAGTATATATAAAAGGTAGAGAAAAAAGATGCAAACCCTTGTGAATGACCACATGTGGTCCTTTTCATTGGCCCACTTTGACCTCTTTAGGATAAAATGATATGAAGAATTGAAACGTAAAAGAATAACCATGATGAAATAGTAGTCAGAAATGCCAATGGCATGCAATATTAGGGGTGGGGTTGGTATCTAGTTTAGAACCTTAGAAGCCCTTTTGAATATTATTTGAACTTTATAAAGTTGTTCATAAGAATATTGAAGTATTTAACGTTTTTTTATTCGTAGATTAAAAGAGACTAGGGCGCTAGGTTACATGTACCTCTTAAATTATTAGTGTACATGTGAATACATCAACTTAATGATAGCTTTTTTTGTCTTAGTGTAAAAAAAAATTGAATACTACTTACGTGACAAGTTAAGGACTGTGAAACAATTGAAAATGAAAAAAATATTTCAATTTTCAAAATTACTCCGGCCTACAAAGCAAACAAAACTGTGTCAAGGACGATAAAGCATCATATGATATGTAGAATTTTATAAATAAATTAAATATAAATCATGCAATGATCAAATCTCTGTTAAATATTGTTACACTTCAATTAATTGTGAGGGATTCGCCACCGTGCCAGCTTTCTTAAGCCTTAAACAACTCAAAATTCTTTCCCAATGATAGATCTAATCTTAAGTTGCTTCTCTTGTACTTTTGCAAATATTTCATCTATCTCCTATATATTATAATATTATATTGATGTTTATACCAAATCGCCTATCGAAATTCTTTTAATGGCCTAAGTGAGGGTTGACCGAACACGAGTTGGGTGAGAGAAATTCATTTTTATCACTATACCATTTCTTGCCTAACTATATTTAATTAAAACCTTTTTAGTTTGATTATAAAAATCTCAAATTCGAGTCTTTTATACTTCCTGATGAAATATTTGTCATACAACTTTCAAATGTGTTCAAAGAAAAACAACGTACGTATAATAGTGATAAAAGACAACTGTGATTATACATAATCATCCAAAAACATAGCACGTTATATATGTTATTGTTGACTAATGAAAACTCCACATTCTATACATTGAAATTTAAACAAAATTTTTCAGTTACCCCACAAAATGAAAATTCATAATTAAAAGCCTCCCACAACGTTTTCCAGTTTACCCTATATCGAATTTCAACTTTATCTATCAAATTTCTAATTTCTAATTTCTAAAGATTTTTAATTAGCCCTTGTAGTATACATAATATATCTGCTTTAACCGTTAACCCATTAGTTTTATACTAATAATATATTTCATCAATAACTTTTTTACGTTAAAAAATAAAACAATTTGATGGCTATGTTTGATTTTTTTTCTTGATGTTCCATATAAATTTTATTAAAAATGAAGATATATTCAAAACATGGTATTTTTTGGGTATCATATGTTATACCTATTGATCGTAATATTGTATTGATACAATGAAAAATAGAACCAATATCGATAGAAGAACATTGATGCCATTATATAACTATCTTCTATCTATGTTTTGATCTTCAAAACCAAGTCACCGCAACTTAATATTTTTAATTTATATACTTAATCACGTTAACGTTATCACTGCAACACGTGTAACAAAATACACAAACGTGATGCGTCACGCGGTCTTAATTTCTAGTTTTACTAATCGTAAAAATATATTAGGGATACCTACAGAATATCCTAATCAAATGACAAATCCTAGTTAAGGTATAATAAAAACAATCACTTAAAAAGAAATCTAATAAAATTAGAAATCATAGTTACTATAAAATAAAGATAATTACTTAAAAGCAACCTAATTAAATAACAAATTCTATGTTATAATAATTATAATAAATCTTATCTACATAACAAATTATAATATATTTTATCTAATTCTAACTAATATATTGCATCATATTTTTTTTTTGAACGAATAAGATTTTGTGTGTAAACCTACTCTTTCGGGGCTATATCCAAGGTCGACTACTCGACCGCCCACAAGACCCAGCCCCCCCGATGCACAGGAACCCCGTGGAATGGGTAAACTTTCGCCCCATGTCAGGTTCGAACCCGGGATAAAGCCCAGATTCGTCCCCTCACCCAGATGTCCCTCCAACTGACACAAATAGGATTCGAACTCAGTACCTCCACTTTAAAATGACAGGCTCTTAGGACCAAGTTGTTGGGACTATCGCATCTTATCTAACTAATTTATCTTATATTTCTACCTGTTAGTTATTTATCTATTATATGATTGATAGACACCTTGGCCGATCATCAATTTGTCCTTAAAGATTATATACTAAAATATTAGTGTTTAGTTGTTTACCACTTAACCTTTATTTTTCAAACCTTCTATCCTTTTTTTTGTTTTGTGTGTTTTAACCATGGTTTTCACGACCGGATCGGACCGACCGATCCGAACGGTTCGATCGGGGATCGGACCGGTGGCCGGTCCGGTCAGCTATCGTTCGGTTTCACCTGCTTGAACCGGCCGGTTCATCCCGGACCGGTGTTCGGATCGGATTTTGTTTTTTTTTTATTTTTTTGGGTAAAAACGGGGCGTTGAACCATAAATTAGTTTGTTAGATATACAAATATAGTTCAGTTTTATATATAATTATAAAATACATATATAAATCATATATAAATGACTTATATTTGATTATATATATAACTATATATAATATACTATATATATAATTATGACGTCATCCGGTTCTTAAATCCGGTCCGACCGGTCGGACCGGTTTGACCACCAAACCAGTTTGGCGTCCGGTTCGACGTCCGATCCGGTTCTGAAAACATTGGTTTTAACTATTAGAACATAAACTAAACATAAAAATCAAATTAAGAATTAAGATAAAAGAGTAAAAATTGACGGGAGTTAAAAGATTAGTATTTATAACCATAGGAGAAAGGGATAATTTGTCAAGTTGAATTGAAGATTGATACATGACAAACTTTTATTTATCCTTTGTTATTTGTTGTTTGTTGCTATCCATACCCTAGATTCAAGATTGATTTGTTGATAAAAACCCTAGATTCTATGGCACACCAATTCTTATTATAAATACCCAACATTGATTCGTATTCATAATCAATGCCTTTGATTCTTTGAAGCTTTAACCACCCTCAACATGACTTCTCTACATCTTCTACTTCTTCTTTTGCTGCCTCTCTTAGCTTCATGTATTGACACCAAGGTTGTGCACACGTCAATAAAACCTTAATATATGTGGTATGTGTGTGCTTGCATGAGTTTAATTGTTTCATGTGTTATTATGGGCAGGTGTATATAGTGCACTTGAAGCATAATGATGATATTGGAAAGAAGACATTAGATGAGATTGAGGAAAGTCATGTTTCTTACCTATCTTCAGTCAAAAAGATTGAAGAGGGAGCGAGATCGTCACTCCTTTACAGCTATAAGCATAGCCTCAATGGCTTTGCCGCCTTGCTTACAGCCGAGGAGGCGTCTCAACTCTCCGGTAAACCACCACCACCACGACCCACTGTTTACCTCATGTGAAGGATTTTGTCATCACTTGCAAGTGGTTGTTTCATACAGTAGTATATTACAAAAGAATTTGCTTTATAGAAAAGTCCAGCATGTGATCTTTCTTATTGCAACAAAAATTTACCACCATGAATTATTGGGTTTGTTGCTACTCTTAAAACAATATAATTTGTTTTTCATCCTAATAATGGTATATCTTAATTTCATTCTTAATACTAATGTACTCTTGATAAATACATTGTGCATGCACGTATTCACAAGGACACATTATAGCATCTAACGATTTTATGAATAGTATATTCATCGCGGAATACTTATGTGTTGAAAACTTAAAAAGACTAAACAAATGTAAATGTGTTGAACATGAATAGATATGGAGGAGGTGGTGAAGGTGATCCCAAGCCATGAAAGGGAATATTCATTGCATACCACAAGATCATGGGAGTTTGCAGGCTTAGATGAAGAATTGAAGCCAAATTTATTGGATAGGGAGGATTTGTTATTTAGATCTCAATATGGCAAAGATGTCATTGTTGGCATGATGGATAGTGGTATTCTTCTTCTCTTTGTCTCTGTTTTTGACACTCTTAAAAGATAATAAATTCTATAATAATTCGATAAGCATCACTAAAACACCAAATAATAATTAAAGAAGTTTTGTACTCATCGTCAAGACAATTCAACGTTAAGACCAACAAACAAACATGGATCCCACATTCATACTGATGTCAAAATTCAAATCCTCTAGACTTCATTGAGATAGCAATAGATTTGAGAACTTGTTTTATGTCTTTTTGTTATTTAAGATTGATCTAAACAGATTTTATCACTTAAAGAGTACTTAATTGGCTGTTAATTAGTTATTAGATTATATTATATTAAATATAAAAATGTAATAATGAAAGAAATGTTGTATTGGTGAAGGAGTGTGGCCAGAATCAGAGAGCTTCAATGATAGAGGAATGGGACCCATTCCAGTTTCATGGAAAGGTATCTGCCAAACTGGGCCCAGCTTCAAATCAACACACTGCAACAGGTTAGCCAACCACTCTTTTCAATTATTCTTTACTATTCCTATTTTACAAGAGATATCTTTAAAAAAACGTTTTTTATTTATAGGATTAACTTCAAGAGAAAATTGCTAAAATGTTTTTTTTTTAACTTTTTTTCTCAAAATGCCCAAAAAAATTATCTCAAAATGTCATCTCCAAACAAGATGCCCGCGCCTCTATTGACATATGCAAATGCCCGTTTAGTATAATCAATCAAAAATAGACATGTGTGTCAAAGCATGCACGCGCCTATTCAATGCAGGCAGCTGCTTAAGACACGTCATTTTTTATTGGCACCTGCTATACAGGCACCGTTTCTACTTGTACAAACGCTAACGCCTTGTCAGACAGGGACATTTTAAGCAATAATTTTTGGAGGGGACATTTTAAGAAAGAAAGAAGAGAAAATAGACACTTTTGAGAATTTTCCTTTTATCTTTTAACCATTTATTTTTAAGAAGGTCAATAAGTCTATACATTTATACATATTAATAAAATATTAATTTGAGTGTCACATAACCTCTTCTTAAGATGTACACTTAGGACCTGTTCATGTGTAATCATCTCAATTTAAACAAAAATCAATCATGTCAAACTTTTCCAAACTTAATATCAAATCTCAATTTCAATTTTAAAGAATATAAATAAGAACTCCATAAAATCGAACTTTACAAATTTGTTAATATTTATGATAATAATATCCTAATAGTTGAAAAACAATTTTTTTTAATAATCACTACTCAGTTCTTAAAGTTTACATATCATATGATTTTTAGATATTACTGATATTAAATATAGTTATATTATATTATAAATATTTTTTTGCCTTGACAATTAAGATAATTTATTCTAACCGTTAATTAGATCACATTATCAACATCGTTTTTGTATTTGAACATTTTATATCTTATTCAACTCGTGTATTACACGGATCACAAACCTAGTTTGATAAATAATCTACTAAACCAATAAACCACAAAACAGTTCAGCTTCGGTAGGTTTTTAAGAAATAACCCTTGGGGTTAGATGGCGGGGCTGAACCAATTTTCCAAACAGACCCTCAAAATAAAAAATAGATATTCTAAAACATTAAACTATAGCTTCAGCTTGCACAAAAGCTCCAAGCAGCAACCTATCGCTCGGGCCTCAAGTTGCGATACCATTAAAACCGAAGGGTGTAAATCTCTAACCATGAACCAGGATGCATTAGTTCAGACAGTTCGATCAGTTATAATAGTTTTTGAACATCCATACTACAAGTAAATTCGACATGTTTATAAGGATGTGCTAAACGTATCATCTCCTCTACTAAGTACTAACCCACCCCCCAATATACAAAAAAGATACCTTAGATGTGATGTTTTCAATGGAAAGGTAAATTAAAATTTTTAAGGGTACGTATAACCAACCCGATGTAATAGACCAAAAGATACAAACTTTCACTATCAGGTAAAATATGTTTTTTTTTTCTGAATGACCAATCATGGTGATGATGTCCCTGAATGAAATACTTGGCTGGAGTTGAATTGTATAATAAAAATGGTGGTGTGATTGGAAAGCCAAAATTGTCCATTACATAGAATACAAATATCTGACCTAATAAGTAATACATTAGTGGTTACCTCAATTTGGCTGTTTCTTGTGCCATCTTGTGACCTATAATTTTCCCATGCATCTTTCGTTTGTACCTTAGGCCACTATGTTTGGTCCCTCCCAAAAGTCACATTTGATCATCTGATATCACAATTTTCAATGTTAATTTCGAAATATAATATCAGAATAAGTAATCATCAAGCAAATAATTGAAGTTTCTAACTTACATAATAATTGAAGTATGGTAACTGTAAATAACTGTAAATCTTATGATTTATGACAGAAAATTGATAGGAGCTCGGTATTACCTCAAAGGTTATGAAGCACGATATGGGCCTTTAAACACCACCAATGATAGCCGGTCACCTCGTGACATGGATGGGCATGGGACCCACACAGCGTCAACTGTAGGAGGCCGTGGTGTACCTAATGCCTCGTCCCTTGGTGGGTTTTCCCGTGGGACCGCCTTTGGTGGTGCACCACTGGCCCGCCTGGCCATCTACAAGGTTTGCTGGCCGATACCTTCCAAAGGTAAAGAAGATGGGAACACTTGTCTCTTTGAAGACATGTTAGCCGCGATTGATGATGCCATTCATGACGGTGTTCATATACTCAGCATTTCTATCGGGTCATCTAGCCCGATTAGCTATACAGAAGATGGTCTTGCACTAGGAGCCCTACAAGCAACTAAAAATAACATTTTGGTTGTTTGTAGTGGAGGTAATGAAGGCCCAGCCCAATCAACAGTGGTTAACACTGCGCCGTGGATTCTCACTGTTGCTGCTAGTTCCATTGATCGGGCTTTTGTCGCCCCGGTTCAGCTAGGAAATGGCATTAAAGTCAAGGTCAGAACTTAAACAACTATATGTCTATATTTATCACCTAAACCAATGTATCAAAATGTCAAACTAAAAAATCAAACATCTATTTTCAACAGGGACAATCAGCAACTCCATATAAGCTACCACAGAGGAAAATGTATCAACTAGTTTATGCAGCAGAGGTTGTGAATGCAGATGTACCAAAAACATACATAGCAGGGTAATAATTCAAAACTTTACTTTTCACAACAAAAATGACATTTGAGAGAAATATAATAAGAACGTACTGAATCTTGAATGAATCAATGATGCAGTCAATGCTTACCTGGTTCTTTATCCCCTCAAAAGGCCAAGGGCAAAATTGTCTTTTGCTTGCGAGGGAACGGGACGCGAGTTGGAAAAGGGATGGAAGTGAAACGGGCCGGTGGTATAGGTTACATTTTAGGAAACAGCCCAGCCAATGGTGCTGAATTAACTGTAGATGCTCATGTTCTTCCAGCAACTGCAGTTACATCAGATGATGCAATAGAAATTCTTAAGTACATAAATTCAACAAAAACCCCAACAGCATACATTTATCCAGGAAGAACTGTATTACAAGCTAAACCAGCTCCATCAATAGCTGCCTTCTCAAGTAGAGGCCCAAATGCAATTTCACCTGAGATTCTCAAGGTAATCGATGAAAGGTTTTCTCCGTTAACTTTTAAAAGTAATACGAGCAACAACTTTGTTTTTCTTGTTGGACAGCCCGATATTGCTGCACCAGGCTTGAATATATTAGCAGCATGGACAGAAGGTAACTCTCCTACAAAGATAGAGGGTGACCACAGAAGAGTAAAATACAACCTACTTTCAGGAACTTCAATGGCTTGCCCTCATGTATCGGCTGCAGCAGCACTGCTTAAGGCAATCCACCCTGATTGGAGCAGTGCCGCCATAAAGTCAGCACTTATAACCACTGGTACGACTTCCGCAGCCCGAATCAGTGTTTGATTTTACTGTGTACTAACGTATTCTTTGTTCAATTACAGCTGGAATAGTAAACAATGTTGGGACACAAATAACCGATGCATCAGGCAATCATGCAGATCCATTTCAATTCGGGTCGGGCCATTTCAGACCAGAAAAGGCAGCTGATCCTGGGCTCGTCTACGACGCTTCCTACACTGATTATTTATTATTTATTTGCAAACATGCTGATTTAAAATCCAACCCAACTTTCAAATGCCCCAAAACTACACCTTCAATTCAAAACCTAAACTACCCATCTTTCAGTTTCCCTGAAATAAACGGCAAAGTGACTGTTAGGAGGACGGTGACGAATGTTGGCGGTAAAGGAAGTGTTTATTTTGCGCGTGTAGAGCCCCCTTCGGGGATTACTGTCAAGGTGTCTCCACCTGTTTTGCACTTTAACCGTGCAGGCGAGAAGAAGGACTTTGAGTTAACAGTGGAAGGACACTTAAGGGGGAAGGAAGGCGTGTACTCATTCGGGTGGCTTACATGGAGTGATGGCATTCATAACGTTCGTAGTCCTATTGCAGTATCTAAGGCGTAGTAGTAATCTATCTTCATCTTATGTATGAATTAGAAAGTTGTTGGAAAACATAAGAACACAGATGAATAACTATAGAAGTAAACATATCAACACAAATTCAAGAAATTGCAGGCTTTCTTTTCTAGTGAAGTTTTCATTCTTCTTTCAATATCTGTTCACGATTGTTTTAGATTGTAAACTTAGGGTAACTCTCGATCTATCGTTCACAATTCAACTTCCAGATTCATGATACGTGATGTTGAACTTAGGGTTTCCAAATGGACTGATCGATGCTCCATAATATTATATTTAAATAGAGGAATTGCAATAGAATAACTTCAAATCGAAATAAACGAGATAGATGCAGAAACATGAAGTAATCTAGATTTGAAGCTTTCAATTTCTGTAATGAAAAGTCAAAAGTAGAAGAAAAGGTTAAATAGATTACGTATCAAGTTTCATCGGTGAGTATAAGAGTTAGCATAGATATCACCGCTGTTTGCCGGAGCATAGTGACAACGGTCACCGGTGACCTTTATGGCTTAATGAGTTTATGGGTTCGAGGGTTCAATTGGATTAAATGGCTCGTCTATATCAAAGGGTTCATTCGGTCCTTATGAAAACCTATTTACCAACCTCCTTAGTGTTATTAATTTGCGATTTTGGATTTTGGATTTTCGATATTTCGTAAAATGGAAAAATATGGAAAAAAACATCGAGAAAGTTCTATCGAACCTCGCTACCTAGTTCATTTGTTACCCTTTAAAGCCCGCCGGTCAAACTTAGTTCTAAAAGCTTTATATGTGAGTGAAGTGACGAATGAAAAATAGAGGGAAAAAAAGTGAACACATCATATGTCAAACCATAGTATATCACTTGATACGTGTTGAAATTCCTTTTATTTGTCACACCCCTAATAATATTTAAAAGAGCAGACCAGGGCAATGGACTTTATAAGGGGGTTCGGAACAATAAATTGAGATCGAAAATAAAGTTTTTGTTTATCATTAACACTATTTATAACAATTTTTGAAAAGATTACGTGTTGTGAGGATAAAAATTCTAATTTTGCAATTCTAATCAACGTTGTTGATGTCTTCATACCAAATTTGTAATACTAATGATAAATGATCTCATTCTTCACTCGATTGGGCTTCCTTTGATCCTGTTAAAAAAATATATATATTTTCCTTTTGTTAGATAATAGCAAATAGGACGAAAGGTATCAACTATAAAGCACCAATTCTTTCATGTCTAAGAAATTTATTGTTTTAACAAGAAGATAATTTCTATGAAATACACACTCAGCTAAGCCATAGATTTCTTAAGTCATTGAGACAACAACCACAACATATTATTTTTCATCGCATTAGATTCATGTTTTTTTTACAGTGAACACTCATTTTCAATTTGATACATCTCCTTCTCATGTTAGCATATACGAAGGTTAAGACTTTCAACGAGGTAAGCAAAAAAGTTGTAATGAAGTGAAAGATCATTTATCATTAGCATTTGCAAAGTTAACTAGTAAGAACTAAGGAGATATTATGTCAAAATAAGGTCCTTACAAAATAAACAACATATATTCTCTTTATTGGATCAAGTTACTTCATAGCATATCAAACTAAAACATAATATGTCTTATGCCAAACAAAAATAAAACTAAAATACAATATGTTTAGACACATTATATCTATGTCTATCTCTTCTTCCATCTTTTATTGGGCAAATTTTATAAATTATTTATGATTTATGAGTATATAATTAACAGATTTCTTACGAAAATAAGAGACATTAACTATTGATTTAATCCCTTGTTTCCCAAGAATGAACAGACAAGCTTATCCAGTTGTTATAATTAATAAATATTAATATAAATATTAATACAATATTAATACTGCACGAAATTAGAGCAACGTGTCTTCCAAGCAGACGGTAGTTTGGATATTCGATTCGGCCACGTGGCACTTGATATCGACAGGCCCTTCTCCACATATTTGTTACACTTGTCATATTTTTGTTACATATACTTAAATTATTATTGTGACATTATGACATATATAGCATTAATATTTTTTTACTAAAAATCTATACTATACGTAACTAAGTTTTATTTAATCATTATAACTCATCAAAACACAATATATATTTCATAACTTGAAATTATTTTAATAGAAAATTTGAATCAACGTGGTAATTGTATTTCAAATTTCTTAAATAAAAGTCAACAATAATAATGATAGTCTATTACAAGTATTAAAGTGTGATTTTTAAAACTTAGTAGCATATTTGTAACTAGTGGATATTAAAAGGGATATGATTTTAGGTTATATCATAACTTAAACATGATTTTAAAAAATAAATATTTTTAAGTACGTTCTATTTTTAAAAATCTATAACAAAAGATATAGAAAACAAAGTAAAGCCTCAAATAATAAAAGATAGTAAAGCCTCAAATAATATATGCTAACATATATTAAACATGAAGTTGATTATATGAACCATATTTTGTAAAGTTTTATAAAGTGAGTATGTTGTAAAGAGGTGAGGTAATAATATATAAACGTTTAAAATAAGGGTGATTTAAATGAATATGTATGTATCTTAAATAAAATGTTTTTAAGTAATCAACTATCAAGTATAGGCTCATAATCCTCATTTTCATGGATCCCTTAAATATATAATGGGCTAATTTCTCTATAATGGGCCTTTCTGAAATGGTGAAACATGTTGAATTGGGTATATTGCAGTTTGGTCCCACAAACTTCCCTTCTATCAGAATAAACCCTTCTGAGTGTCTCACTCCGCATTAACATCATATTCATATAAATAAAGATTTGAATTAATAGCTAAATAAAGAAAAATACATCAATTTACCACTAGTATGGTCTCTTAAGAGCATATAATTTAACTAGAGACGTGTTCGCACAATGCAAAAAGAAACACAATATGAATTTAATATTGATAAATTGATAAGTTATTGGCATTTAAAAATAATGATGGAACTTAGTTTAAAAGTTAACATTTATAATCACATAATTAGTATGCATGTAGAAAATAATTAAGATAATCAAATTCATAGAAATTTTACGCTCTTAAAATTTAATGTAGGAAGACAAATATATTCTTCTCAAAAGCATTATAATATAGTAAAGATTAACATGAATTTAGAGATATATTTATGTAATAAATGCTTGTATGATTTTATAGTAAAGGAATATGAAACTTTTGCCATATCTCTTAAGAAAATTACATATATATATCCATTTCAATTTTCACGTAAAATGTTTAAAAGAAAATCATAACTTGACTAGTAAAACATTACATGCTTCTAGAAAATAAAACCCGCAAAAAGAAACATGTTAACTATATGGTCATCATGTGGACATAGTGATATCAACTTGCGGTAATTAACAGAATAACAAAATTATTGACTAATCCTTTTCAATTCATTTTGACAATGAGAAAACCATGCAATTAAAGACATTCAATTAGAATCAAACCAAGTCGTACATCATGCAACTCTACTTGTACACACACACACACAGAAGTGACAAAACTACAAAAGAACAAATAAAACCCGGAGAACGTGATCAACGGAAGATACCGTAAGAAGTACTCCATGCAAGTTTGGTTGTACAGAGTTCCGTGAGCCGCAAGTAAGCCGGTTTGAAGTGAGCTGTAGAATTTAGGCAGCTGACACATCTTCAATAACTTTTAGAGAGAGAAAACGAAAACAAAAACAAAAACGTTAAACGTTAAACGTCTAGAGAGAGAAACCCGGGACCACACTCTAACGACAGAGAATGATTGAGTACTCACTACGATAACGATATCATATTATTATCATCCCCTATATAAATCGAACCCCCAATTCCATATCATTCATTCAATCGAATGCTTTAATTCATCCTCAAAATTTGCTTCCAATGGCGGAAGAATTCCAAGAATCCGACGTCGTATTCACTGTTGGAGACGGCGATTGTTGCTTAAAGAGCTTTGCGGATTCAGATCAGGACGAATCGAGGCGATTGAAGAGGATAAAAGTTGAGGAGGAGAAGAAGAAGAAGAAGAAGGCGAAGGCGGTTAACATACCGGTGAATGTATCGTGGTGCTGTTATGTGGAACGGAGTTTGTATGATTATGAAGGAGATGATGGGGAATTAATGGTGCCGCCTCATGTGATGGTGCGGCGGCGATTGGCGGAGAAGATGGCGTTTTCCGTGTGCTCCGGCGTCGGGAGGACGTTGAAAGGACGAGATATGAGCGAAATGAGGAATTCGGTCCTCCGGATGACGGGTTTTCTGGAGAGTTGATGATCGGAATCGCCGGTGAAGAAGATGCATGGTGATTTCGTGAGTGATTCCTTGAAGTGGAATTTGTGTAATTGTTGTTGATGTTCATTTGAAAGCAAATGGATTTAACTATTGAAGTTATTGGCAATGTTTTTGAAACCAGACGTGACCGATTTGAAGTTTTAAGTCGTCCGATTTGTTGTCTGGTTGGTTTGGTTTCGAACACATTGGTTCTTAGAATGTACGTTAAACTTATTTTTTATATTTATTTTTATATAAATTTATATACTTCTATTTGAAGTACGTCGTGGGGACAATAATGGATAAATTTATGTGAAATATATAGATGTGTGTATTACTTTGGTGAAAGAAAAAACACGAATGACTTTAATTGTTTGTTTGAGGTATGAATATTCTTTATATGTAAATATGTATAAGTGATTGATGTTTATTAGTAGGATATATTATATCACGTGTCTATTTATTTTTAAGACAAGAACATCGGTGTGTATCTTGGACGCACTTTTGTTCACCACTACATCAACCCCTTTAAAATATCAATTTAATAGAGACATAAT
This sequence comes from Flaveria floridana, assembly GCA_018326465.1. Taxonomy (NCBI): domain Eukaryota; kingdom Viridiplantae; phylum Streptophyta; class Magnoliopsida; order Asterales; family Asteraceae; genus Flaveria; species Flaveria floridana. The sequence continues at coordinate 2,108 of BJCO01769170.1, read as the reverse complement.
ACTATGCTCTAAATCGTTCTTGACTTGAAGATATAAATGTTTGTAAAAGTAACAAAGTATATGTTACTTATATTAAAGATTGATAGAACTATATTAACCACAAAAGGTTGACATGTATTCCTTTTATGCCGAGCCCAAACATAACTAACTTCTAGTTAATTATAAAATTGTTATCGTATCATTATAGCGATTGTTCTGAATTAATCAATTGTTTAAATTTTTTTTACAGAAAATTGCATAGACGGTCCCTGTAGTTTAATCATATTGTATGTTTGAGTCTTTAAACTTTAAAAATTATAAAATTATATACTCATCGCATGTCCCCTGATATTAATTTCATTTAATGTTTTATACATCTCATAAAATTTAGACTAGCTTTTAAATTTTAACTTTGGAGACCAAAAGTGTAACGTCTATATAAAAATTTGGATCAACTTTATAATTTTTAAAATTGATAACTAAACTTGCAATGACTACACAAAATTTTAAAGTAACTTTATAATTTTTAAAGCCGGAGGGACCAAACGTGTAATATGGTCAAACCATAGAGACTATTTATGTCATGTCTCTTTTTCTTGAATTTTTTAACTTTTTTATTGAAAAGATTAACCACAAAAAGTTAACAAACAAAAAGTTAACAATGACATGTATTTCTTTTATACCGACCCTAGCCATAACTAACTTTTAATTTGTTAATTATAAAATTGTTACCGGCCGTGTCATTTTAGTCACTAGTCTGACTTAATCAACTTTTCAAATTCTTCCTTATTTTGTTTTGAACTTAAAATCTTTTTATTATTATCTGATAAAATTAAATTTAAAAATAATCCCGATATAAGCCAGGAAATAGAAGTCATAATTTTGACTTTGAAAATATATTTTTCTTACGTGTTAAAATTTGGAAGCAAAGAGAAGGCCGTGGAACTCTGAGATGGATGCCCTAATAAACATATTTCATATAGAAGTTTATAACTTGTGGTAGTGTGTAAGAGTGTTATAGTAGAAGTTTAATTCTTAAGTTCCTTCGAACTAGTAACTCATCAAGAAATACGGTTGTGATTGTTTAAATTAAGGCTCTATCAGATTAGGTTGAATCGTGGAATAAATTGAAACATCATTGTTATCCGGATTGTTAAGAGATTAGGTGGTCTTTTTTCAGCTGTTTGATATTATTAAGTCGATGTTTTTACATGTTGATGAGAAAAGAAAGAAACGAGTTGCACTGGACCCACTAACTGTCTTGTGGCACCCACACCATTGCAGAAGGTAACCGACTCACTTAAAACTAAACTAAAGGGTGAGGTTCAAACGACTATATATCTCCATTTCCCCGAACGCTCAGATCCTGACCTTGCGTTCTCCGATCATCGCCATAAACAAACCACCCAAAGTGTTTACATAGGAAGGATCGAACTTCCTTCCACCATCTGATGTTGGTGTGGTTCAAAGCTAATGAGATGATGGAAATATATTACCATTTCTGTTTCAGAACTTTGTAAAACGTCTACGAGTCATGGTTAAATCTTTAAATTTTCACTTATTTGGGAATAAAGTTTTCGTTTCATCTATTAGTTACATTTTTTAGCCTCTTAAAACAATTGAAAAGGTATAACTAATTAGTTAAAAAATGATAGATAATTATTAAGATAAATTAAAATATCACTCTATAAAAGTAAGGGGGAAAATATTATTTGTTGACCAATTTTATTCCATTTCTTAGACATCACATGCTTGCAAGAAGAATATAATCTTTGGAGTTTTATGAGGGCATACCAAAAAAAATCATTATGTCATTCTTTATTTTAATAATCATGGATATACTTTTGTGTATGCTCTAAGAAATCGATATATATTATCAGCAACTCCCTAATAATTAAACAACGAGCAATTATGTACAAGTGTAAGGAGAACAAAAATTACTAACGGCCGTTTCACTTTACAATTTTAACTCTATAAGTATGATTACCTTTAAATCTATTTCAATTTCTCTTTTCAACTTTTAAATACATACATACATACATACATACATACATACATACATACATACATACATACATACATACATACATACATACATACATACATACATACATACATACATACATACA
>BJCO01769168.1:0-13551 GCA_018326465.1 Flaveria floridana | reverse complement strand
GGGGACATCAATGCCGACGTGCTTAACAAGAGCAACATGTGCCCGTAGTTCAAGTGCTTGGCACATGTGATCCTCAAGTGCATCGTGTTTCGAAGAGGAGGATTTAACGAGATGAGTGATCAAATCCATAATGCATTTGTTGCACTGGTGCTGAACCACCCGTTCAGTTTTTCGAGGATGTTCTTTGGGTACTTGAGGGAGAACATAGAGGCAAAGGGGAAGGATGGATTCTGTGTGTACCCTAGGTTCCTATAGATGATTATAGATAAGAAGCTCCCCTCATTGCCCAAGAATAAGGATGATGAGGTAGTGCTAGAGGTCATGGATGACACTAACTTGGGGAGAATGAAGGTTTACCGGGGCAAGCAGGTGAAGCCCACGGTCAGGAGGTTGTTTGGTCATCTGGCCGACATTGATTATGTCACACCCTCCAAAAAAAATTGGCGCCATGACAACAACGACTCCGATGTTGAGCCGGTCATTAGCCCAGATGATGACGACAAAGATGATGATGATGACCAAGATCATGGTCAAGGTGGTGGAAATGAAGGCTCGAGCCAATCACGAGCCACTTACACGTCTACTATTCCTCCACCACCTCAGTAGAGTGGTGCTTCAGCACCTGGTGGATCTGAGCAAACTGCCATCCACTAGGACTTCCTGATTGATGATGAAGATGAGTATGATGATGAGCCTCTCACAAGGAGAGTAGGTAGTAGGGTGGTTGCTACAGAGAAGGGGAAAGAGGCAGTTGGTGGACGCCAAGCTGGTTCTGAGGGTGGTGACACTGATGTCATAAATCCATCATACACACCCGACCAGCCGATGAGCTCAGGGGGAGCCCCGATTGCCAAGGGTTCCAGGAGGAAACGAATGGCCCAACCCTATGGCAAGAAGGACAAGAGGTAGAGATTTGTACTAATCAGTTCTTCCAACACCACAGCCACTGACACCACCACTGTCATTGACACCACCACAGCCACTGCCACCACCACTATCACTAACACTACCACCACTTCCATCCTAGCCACCACCAATACCATACCATCCACCACTCATATATCCACAACCACCTCACCCACCATGCCCAAAATATTTCCACCACTATCCATTCCCACTCCTACTCCCATCTACACCACATCCACCACTGCACCTTCTACTGCCTAAGCTGGTACATCTTCCCAGTTCCCACCTCCATAGAGCTCTACTCTACCCACGGTTGGGTTAGAGGAACAGTTGGCCAGCCTAAACAGATAAGTGCTGAAGATGTTGGCAACTGATGATCTAAGGGCCAACCAGTTGAACCAACTGATGGCAGTAAATGCAGCACAGGGCAAGCAGATTGCCCATCTTACTCATAATAATAAAGCTCATGAGAGAGCTTTAGTTCGAGTTCACAATACCCTGCAAGCTCAAAACGAGCTAGTGCTTGCATCTGCCAAACGGATTGATGAGTTGGAGAAGAAAACAAGAAGATGATGCTGAGGCTAAAGGGAAGGAAGAGTGAGCCTCTAAAGATTAAGGATGATTGAGATGATGATGGAGATGATGATGATAATGATTCAAGTGATGATGAATCAGAAGAAGAAGGAGGTGAGGAGGAAGCCAGAGGAAGTGAAAAGGAGAAAAAGGGTGATGATGATGATGAGGATGATCAAGCAGGTGATGCAACTGCATCAGCCTCGACTCAATCGATAAGGGATAGGCGCACCAAAAGAAATCAAGATCAAGGAGTCTCTTCCTCAGCTCCTCAAGCTGAAGAGTCACACGATCAAGGGAAAAGTAATGCTTAAAAAGTTTATGTATTTGAAACTTTTGTACTTGAACTGTTCATTTCATTAATGTAATTTATGAAAATTTATGGTAAATGCCTTGATAAATGATTCATGTATGCATTGTTGGTTGTGTAATCGAACAAATACAATTCAACAGACCGATGATTATGATATTGCTCCCCTTCAGCAAATCAAGACTCAACTCACTATGATTCTTGATTTGTAAGGGATAGTAAGACGGTCTGTGAATTACACTCTAGAGCAAGGAGAAATCATCCATGACTTGACAGACGAGCAGCTAGCTGATATGTTCAGACTAAATCCTGATAAGTTTGTCAAAGATGCTCCGGAAGTCGATGTTGTAAGTGACGAGGAGCTACAAGGTGTTGATGAAATAGAGATCGAAGATGTCACATCAGACTACTATCCTGAGTACTCTGACCCTGAGGGTAATGTTATCCCTGACTTGGGTGAAACATTTGACAGTGATACTTTTAGCACACTCGATGAGAAAGAGAAGGGAAAATAAAAAGATGAAGTTAAAGCCCAAGCTACAGATGCTGATGTTGATCTAAAGAAGGCTGAATGGGCTGCCTGTTTGACAGAGATGAAAGCACAACATGAACCTACAATTCTTAACACCTACACCAAATTGTAAAGGTTAAGAGACATCAGAAGGTGTCAGGCAAGATCATCAGTTGGGCTTATTTTGAGGATCTAGAAGTATATGTTGTGAAACGGGAGAAGGGGATTGAGTACTTCAGATATCCACATGATCTAAAGACTCTCCCTGCTTTTGAGCTAAACAGATTGGCCAGTTTAGATCTTTTGTTTAGCAATCTGAGGAAGATGTCGGGATGATTTGAGATGGCATTGAAGAGAGAATACCACACCAGATTGGTAAACTTCAGGCCTCAACAACCTAAGAGGTTCATTCATAAGACTGAAGTTGACCTTGTCGCTGGGAAACCGAAGGTGGTGCTGAAGTGGAGTCCTCCAGGCATGATGTATAAGATCCCTTTACAGGGAGATGCCTCAAGACTTCACTCCATACTTTAAATGGTGGTATTACGATTGGAGGATGGGAGAAGTTTTCATAGTGTTGAATAGAGAAGGTAAAATAGAGACGATCAGGGTATTTGACCCAATATGGCTCACTAACTTGTCAGCTGATGATGTTTATACATTGTACAAGTGGCCACTATTCTAAGACACGCAAGACACTATACAAGCTCTCTAGTTCCAACATGTGATACGACTTTGCTTTGCTTTTGTGATACACGCAGGAGTCACCAAAGATGAGAAGTACAAGAAATTTCAAGAACATGTGAAGAATGTTAGACAATAGGATAAACTAGGTCTAAGGGGGATTTTTTTTGATACACTGTTCCTAGTTTATGTACTTTAATGTAAATGTTTTTCATTTGTTACACATATGTAATGCAAATGCTTAATGAAATATGATATGCATTTTGATGTTTAAATGTCTTTGTTTATATCATATTCTTATTGTTATTGGTATTACTCATATATATGAACATTATATATAGGTTGAGGTTGTTGTACATAGTTCTGAACTTAATAATGATTCAGAAATGTGTTCAACTTAGTCGGGTGGTTATTGATGCTAATGGACCATACTTATGGACCATAGGCACGAATGAACCATACTTATGGACTAGTCGCATGACTGAACATGGAGAATGGATCAGTCATATGACTGACACATAAGATTGACTCAGTCGCACGGCTGAACCTTCAGTCGTGCGTATAAGTCAAACTAATGAGTCAATCACACGACTGAACCATGCTAATGGTTTAGTCATAAGAATAGATACTGAAAACCTATAAATACCACATAATTCATGGAAAAACATAACACTTCGAATACTATCATATCCTAGCCGTCCAGAGCATCCCAGTTCGTCCATCCAACTTCATAGTTCGTTCCTAATCGATTCCAACTCGTTCTTAACGTTTGTTTAATCGTTAGATCGATCAGGTTGTTTGTTCTCACTGGTTGGATTGCCAATCAAATAGAATTCCGTGCTATTTGATCTGGTCTCACGCAGAATCCATTAGTACTCCGTACGAAAACGGTCCTAACAGAAGGTAAAGTTCGATAAAGTCAACTACGTTTAATAACTGGAAAACAATCTACTCCCAGTTTCTCAAATCTATGATAAGGGCTTTAAAGTTATATTTGATAATAAGAGAAGCTACATTCTGAAGAAGGATTATGTTATCCCAGAGGAGAAAGTTCTAATATCAGCTTGAAGATATAACGACCTGTATGTCTTGGATATGTCAAAAGCCTTCACAACTGAGTCTGCTTCTCAATGTTCTTGTCTAAAGCCACCGAGAGGGATTCTATTTTTTGGCACAGGAGAATGGGACATATTAATCCTAGGAAGACAAATCATTTGGTTCAAAATCATCTGGTTAAAGGAGTTACAGTCAAGAACTTTTAGCTTCCAGATTTCTATATAGCATGCAAGAAAGGGAAACAGACCAAGAAATCTCACATATCTAAGAAAGTTCACTCTATTGAGATTCCAATGGAGCTTTTGCATATGGATCTGTTTGGCCCTATCAATACTAAAAGCATTGCAGGAGATTGATATTGTTTTGTGGTAACTGATGATTTTTCAAGATTTTCTTGGGTGATGTTTCTCAAAACAAAGTCAGAGACGTTTGAGTCAGTCAAACATTTGGTTACTACATCGAGTCTCTGTACAAGTTGAAAGTGAGGAAGATTCATTCAGACAACAACACAGAATTCAAGAATCAGTGGATGGAGGCTTTCTGTCGAGAGAAAGGGTTTGTTCATCAATTCTCTTCTGCCTATACTCCACAGATGAATGGAGTTGCTGAACGCAAAAATCAAAGCCTGATTGAAACTGCAAGGACGATGTTGGCAGATTCAAAACTGCTTGTTCAATTCTGGAATGAAGAAGTTGCTAATGCATGTTACACTCTTAATCGTGTATTAGTTGTCAAACGTCATGGTAAAACTTGTTATGAGTTGCTTCAAAGTTGTAAACCGAACTTGGAGTATCTTGAACCATTTGGAGCTCCTTGCATGTTGCTGAAGAAAACTTAGACTGGCAAGTTTAATGAAAAAGCAGATGAAGGAATTTTTCTGGGATACAATATACCAAAACAAACGAGTTTACAACAACTCTACGGGTCAAGTTGAAGTGTGGTGCAACGTAGATGTGCAAAGATAGACCACCCCCTGCTGGAAAAGTTCCATCACTTTTCTTTGATTATGATGGATTTTTCAAGTCCTTCAACCTTCCTCCTGCTTATTCCGATGATGAGGTGGCTTCTCAAATGATGTATGACGTCCTGAATACTCCTAATTCAGACTCAAGAACTACTTCTCCAATCGATGGTGCTTCTGGGGCTTTAGAGGAAGATCTGGAAGTCAGTGATCACTCCTCAGATGAAAGTAGACCTACAGACGATGGTGAATTGGCTGAAACCTCAGGAGCAAATCATTAACCAGTCACAGATGAACCAGTGATTCCTAATCTTGAAAATGAAGTAGTCGTGCCTACAACTCCAGTTACAAATATTATCGTGAATCATCCCCTATACAACATCATAAGGTATCTTTACTCTGGGGTTCAGACAAGAAATTAGCTATACACAGCTGCTTATGCAGCAGTGATGGAAAAGGGTTACATACATGATGGGGCATTTAAATGTTTCATTTCTCAAGTCGAGCCCAAGTATGTAAGTGATTTCTTGAAAGATGAGGCATGGGTAAATGCTATGCAAGAAGAACTTCTTCAATTTAAAAAGCTAGGGGTGTGGACACTAGTGGACAGACCCAAGGGTGCAAAAGTAATCAACACAAAATGAGTTCTTCATTGCAAGAAAGATGATCAGGGGGTCATTATCCTAAACAAGGCACGGTTAGTAGTTCAAGGGTTGAGACAAGTCAAAGTGTGAACTATAATGAGGTATTTGCACCTGTGGCTAGGATGGAAGTAATTCGGATCTTCCTAGCCTACACATCCTACATGAAGATCAAGGTTTATCAATTGGATGTGAAGAGTACATTTCTACATGGTGAAATCCATGAGACAATATACGTCAGTCAGCCCGAAGGTTTCGGAGATCCTTATCATCAGGACAAAGTTTATAAGTTGGACAAGGTTTTGTATGGGCTACATCAAGCCCCTCGAGCCTAGTATGAGAAGCTCTCCACACACCTACTAAAACATGGCTTTTGAAGAGGAGTGATTTTCTGCACGTTATGCATCAAAGAAAAGGAAGGTGATTTACTGTTGGTTCATATATACGTTGACGATATAATCTTCAGTTCTAAAAACAAAGCATTATGTAAAGAATGTGAATCTATGATAAAAGCTAAATTTGAAATGAGTGCCATTGGAGAGATGAAGTTCTTTCTGGAATTACAAGTGGATCAGACACCAAATGGAATCTTTCTACATCAGACCAAATACATAGGAAACATCTTAAGTAGGTTCGATATGGAAAATGTAACTATTGCTGGTACCCCTCTTGCAACAAACCATAATGTGGCATCCGATGAAAATGGGGATTTGGTATATGCCACCATGTATGGTAGAATGATCGGATCGCTAATTTATCTCACAGCTTCTTGTCCTGATATTATGTATGTCATGTGTCTCTATTCCAGATATCAGTCAAAACCAAAAGTCAACCATCTTATTAGGGTGAAGCGGATCTTTCATTATCTGAAGGGTACTCCAACACTCGGGCTGTGGTATCCTCATGATGATGACTATGAACATACATCGTACAGTGACTCAGACTGTGGTGGATGCAAGATGAACTACATGTCAACATCTATGGGGTGTCAATTTTTTAGAAGGCGGTTAGTCACCTAGCAATGTAACAAGCAGACATCAGTTGCTTTGTCAACATGTGAAGTTGAATACGTTGCTACTGCAAGTTGCTGCTCTCAAATTATCTGGATTCAACAGCAAATGCGGGACTACGGTTTGCAATTTATTAACACTCCTATTTTTGTTGATAATTATGCTTTAATAGCTGTAACTAAAAATCTGGTATAACATCCCAAAACCGAACACATAGGCATTAAATATCACTTCATACGTGATGTTTTGAAAAGCATTTAATCGATGTCATTAAAATTAACATTGATTTTCAGCGTGCCGACCTCTATACAAAAGATTTTGATAAACCGAGATTTTATTATCTTTTAGAGGTTAATGACGTCAAAATGAAAGAGTAGGTAATTTCAGAGGAGTCGAGTTCATAGTACGCCCGTATGTGTCTTAGTTTCAATTCTTTCTGTTAAATTTATTTTATTTTATTTTCTTTTCTCTTTTATCTTAAAAATTACAAAAACACAAAAAGAATTTTTGTTCTAGAATTTTAGGGGGAGAAAATTTTAAGTTTCAGTATTTATTACTTAAAAAGGGAGGGGGTGGGCAAGTAAGCTGAAAAGCAAAGACATCAAATCCGAGAAATTGATTCAGTATAGTGGAATATGATTGTACACAGGCATCGAATCGTTTGGGACGCCAAAAGGATTCTAATTTTTGAAATATTATATTGAAAGTAACTGAAATTATTAAGTCTGAGAAGTCAAAGCCTAATAAGTTGAAAAATGATAGGAAGCTAGTCTGTTACTGTGGTTACACGGAGAAAGTAGATCTAGGGGTTGCATGTCCATTATATGATGTGTCGGTAGATTCAACACAATAGAATAGTAGACATCATTGGTGAATCATGTAAATTAAATCAATCAACATTGTAACATCCGCCAATTTTTCAAATTATAATCTGAACCGAACAAATTTTGAACTTTCATGCAATGAAACAAAATCATTATTAGATTACTTTAATTATTTTTAATGTATCAAATACATTAAATGTACAATTTAACAAATATTACGAGTTGTTTTATTCAATTATTATTTATCAAATCATTTAAACAAGTTATTATAATTTTATGATTTATAAAATATTTTATAATTTATAGAATAAAGCTTTATAATCAATAAAGCTTTATTTGTCATTCATAAACTAAAATAAATAATTAATATATAAAGTTTATTATTCTTACAAATATGTAAAGTCTAAAAAAAAGTTTTATAAACTAATGATTGATTTAATGAAGTTTATAAATACTTTGAATTAATTTAACACAAGAATGTTATAAGTTTGAGGTTCAAAAATAAAATTCTTGAAACTTTGTTTTGAAAGTTGGACATAAAATAATAAACTGTCAAAGCTTAAACCCAATTTCTCGGCCATACCTCCGGCCGCAATTGGCTTAAACCCATCCCCAACCACCGTCGACCCCTCTTCTTTCTTGGCCAAACCTCCGGCCGCAAGTCCGGTGGTCCTAAAATCTCAATTTCTCTTCAAGTTGAAACCCCCAAAACCATGCCAACCTTTCTTGTACTCGAATCGAACTCGATGAACTACCCTAATTGAGTTTAAACACCGGTTACAAAGTTTATTCGTTCGTGTAACCGAAAGCTTATTGATTCCTAGCCGTTCGGACATTAAATCACAATAATAATCGAATTAACTTAGCATAAACAACCATCTATCTATCTATAATCGTTTACCCTTCTCAATTTCATACAAATAAAACTTAATCATCACCAACGAGCCACATACAATTCGCGACCTACAACTTAACAGGATTCCATGTTCGAAGCTCTATTAAACCGAATTGACAGAGGGCTTTTGCTTAACATCTACCCTATAACCTATCTTCAAAGTTAATTTGATTAACAACAACGTTTTCACCTTGAATTGATTACCACGAAGTCGCGACGGTTCTACCTACCATCTTCATCGAACACGAACTAAGTAACGTAAGTCTCACACATCTTTATGCTTAGTTTCATATGGGAAATCAAAGCCCTATGCTTAATTCGGGAAACAACATTGATTTCATGTTCAATTTCGATCTTGATCAAACAAGGGTTCATGTTGAAATTGGGGACTTAAAACAAGTAATGTTTAAAATGTTTTAAAGAGAGTTTTAAACTTAACTGGGCTTTGGCCCGACTGGTAACCACCATCACTCTCACACAAGGGACCCGGGTTCGGACCCGGGTTCGGACCCGGGGTACCTCAATTCTTTTTAATTATTGAATTTTTAATCATGTTAACTTATATAAAATATTAATATATTGTTTAATTACAATAAAAATTATTCTGTTAATAAAAATATTTCAGAAATTATTAAGTTAATTTTTAAAGATTTTAAAACTTATAATTCTTAAATTCAATTATTTCTTTTAAAGAATAAAAAGGTTATAAAAACATAATTAAGTCACTTATATGTTAAAAGTATTTTATAGCTCAAAACTGGGTTATTTTTAAAACACTTTAAATCTACGTGTCACTAAAACTTTAAATAAATAATTATTCAAATAATTATTAATTATTCAATTATTCGTTTAACCATATCATTTAGATAGTTATTTCCTTTCACAATTCATACTTAATCTTTATTAATTTAATTATTATAAATTAAATTATTTAATTCTACTAACGTTTTATTTTTTTAATCATAATTATTTAAGCAATCTTATTCCTTAAACTTCTTATCCTTGAAATTTATAAACAATATACTTTGTTATTATAATTTATTCTCATTTTTTTAGGTTTTGTATTATAAGATCTTTACAATAAATCATTTAAAGGTTCAAACTTTATAAAATCATTTTAAATAATTTTAGCATCATTAAATAAGTATTTAATTTATTCTCTTTATCAAGTTTTAAATAATTAATTATTAAATCAATTACTTCTTTTCACATATTATACCTAATTTCTATTAAATCAATAACTTAAATTGTTGTGACATTTTCTAATTATTCTTAAACTTAATTTATTTATATTATCTTTATTAAACCAAAAAATATTCATTATTTTTCTTAATTATTTAAACCCCCAAATTCCAATTGAAACCCTAGTTCACGTCTCATTGTTAATCTTATTGTCAAACTTAATTTTGGAATCTATACGTTTAGGAAACTTGTAAAAGAAATCATTGGAACCCCGTCTAAATTCTTATCATCACATTATATATATCATATGAGTTTCCTTGCCCCCTTTTTACATTATTTCATACCGTTTTGGGTGAGACATGTTAATCTTATAAACATACACTTGTAAACGTTTAAATCTTGTAAAGCACTTGCAATTCATACTTTTATCTGTCATGGTTATTTGTGTTATTGTAAGTCTTATATGAGATGCATATTTTTTTTACAATCATTAACTATTGCTAGCCTGGCGACATCTTAGATCTTTGGGCCTGACAAGCTTATTTGGTGCTAAAGCTGATGTATTGCCTGCTTCTGATGAAGTATGCTTGTTCATCATGGGAACCAATTACACTTAGCCAATCATATATACTTGTAATCAAGTCGAGGTTTGGTTGTAACTGTATGTGTTCTATAAGCTTGCTAGCTCGTAACCATTGACCTGAATTGCTACTCGTAACCCTTTTTACATATGTATATGTATGCGTGTGTTTAAACCATGGGAACTCACCAACTTTCAAAGTTGACCCCCTTTATTTTTAATATGTTTCGAGTTTATTACTTGAAGATCTTCTTGTGCTCATATAGGACTTAGACCTAGATTAATTGAAAATCTTATATTATTGGTTGTATTTTGATTGTTTTTGTAATGACTTATTTGTCTTGTAATATTCAATGATAAATGATATTTAATATTATTACAACTTATTTAGTTCCATGTGCTATGAGCAATCGTCTCCCATTCGTCCGCCCCGATGATTCTGCCGTCGATTGGCGTGTGACAAACATGTTGTGGGTACATATCTTATCCCTGGTCTGCATAATTAATAAATTTCCAATAAGGGGTGAGGAGTAAAAAGAAAGCCACAAATGTGTGCTAATGACCAAAAACATAAGCAATGAAAATGACAAATGTCGTAGCTGCGTTAAATGCATTTTAAAATTGCTCTAACAAGAAGATAGGAAGTGTTCCTCTCTGCTATGGAATGACACTGACTTGAGGATAAGCATAACCTATATATTCTAAGAATTCATTGTTGTTTGCGCCTCTCTGCTGTGCAATAGCACTGACCTTAGGCTTGGCATCTCTTTGAAAGCTCTTAGAATAGTCTCTTCTTGACAAAAACCCATAGACCGCTCAAATATCTCTTGAAGAATGTTGATTACCATATAAGTGTGGGATCCACAAATAATTGTTGAACTAATACACCTAATTTACCACTAATGTGTGTCAAAAATCTATGTATGGATTTAAGTGGAAAAATATACTGACAATCATTATGGCTGCATCTCGTTGTTCAAGATCAATGTGTACTATACGACAGCTCTAGCATGATTCCATGTTGGTGCCTTTGACTCTTAGATGAATGAGATTCTGTGAATAGGATATGTAATGTTCTCTGTTATTGATATAAATACAAAAAATCCCAAATGATTGTGATTTATGTCTGTCTGATTCCATGTGAATCTTTCTAGAAATGATGTAAATGTTTGAAGCCATTCTGCTCAGGGGGGAAATCTTTTAAGTTACGTTAAAATAATTTCAACCCTCTTCTAAATGAAAAATACAAAAATATGTCTTATTTCAGTTTTAGTTCAAGTTTTCCTGCATTACTTACGTTATTATTGTGTTAGTGTCGGACTATGCAACAAGACTAAACTCTGTGAATGTTAAGTGGACAAAAATATGTCTTTTTCAGTTTTAGTTTAAGTGGACAAATGAACCGAACGTTAAAAGCTTGTTTATCCAAGATAAAAGGATCACGTCTGTGGTGATAAAATGGTTTTCATTCAAAAGGATCACGTTTGAGGTGATCAAATGGTTTTCAAATTAAAAGGATCATGTCTGAGATGATCAATGGTCATAATGTCATCTATCTAAGATAAGTATGTGAAATTATGAGCCAAACAAAGTCAAATTCATAAGTATGGTCCAACCGCACGACTGGACCATGAGTATGGGCCAATCGTACAATTGAACCATAAGTATGGGCCAATCACACGACTGGACCATAAGGATGGCCGAGTCGCATGATTGGCATCCTCAGTATGAACCAATCGTATGGTTGGTTGAATTCGTAAAGGTAATTCGTACGACTGAACCTCAGTCGCAAGTATGAACCATGCGTATGGGTCCAGTCGCACGAGTAAGACTCACAAGAGTATAAAAGGGGTTCAGTCGGTCGTAACCCTACACGTTATTTCAAATTCTTTCAAAATAACCGGCTACCCAAGGAACCCTTTTTGAAATTTTCTTTGTGAACTCACTTGATTTCCCATCGCTAACTGAAACTCATTCATCTATAGGTACAATCAAGAAGAAATCATGATACATGAGTACATTAAATCAATCAAATATGTCCGAATGATATCTAAACTTAAACCGAATTGAATAACTCTACATTGGACCATTAAATGAGCTTAAAGTAAAATTAAAAGATAACTGGTGTAATAACAAGTCTTGGCAGTTTTAATGACTTAAATGTTGATATGAATATAGCTGTTTTGACAAACATTAAAATTTTCAGAAACGCGAAGTCTGTATCCGAATGGACAGTCTGATGAACTTCAATCGCATGATTGAACCAAACGCATGATTCAATCGCACGACTGACTCAACCGCATGTCATTGCACACGACTAAGCTCAGTCTAATGCTCAATCGTACGATTGAGTTCAGTCGTATGGTTTAGACGTATGATTGAACCAGTATGATATGATCTGTTCAAATTCAAATGTTCTTTCTTGTGAACTGGTCAAACATGTTTGTTGCTTGTGTTATAGTGAAATGGCTGATAGATGGACTATGAGTACTAAGCACAATATTTGTGCTTACCTCAACACGACATCACGGAGTGCTACAAAGTTTATAGGGATTATAGAGTTCCTCAACCGATCCATGATCTACTGAGCTATCTCGACTACCTATACACCATACCATTCTCTACAGAAGGCATTCTGGGAGAATGTTGTAGTAGACAGATCCATTAAGCCTTACAGGATCCGGAGCTCTATTTTTGGACAAGATATAGATATAGGCAAAGACGATTTGAGGAGAGTGTTGGATCTAGGAGATGACAAGGATTATCCTAACAAGCTACATCCCATGACTGTTATAGGATGCTTTCTACGGATTAAGTACGTCGGTGACATCAATGTCGGTGTGCTTAATAAGAGCAACATGTGTCCTCCTTTCAAGTATTTAGCACATGTGATACTTAAGTGTATTGCTTCTAGACGTGGTGGTTTCGACGAGATGAGAGATCAGATACAGAATGCATTTGTTGCGTTAGTACTACCCCACCCGTTCAGTTTCTCCAAGATGTTCTTCAAATACATGAGGGAGAACATCGAGGCCAAAGGAAAGGAATGATTTTGGATGTATCCCCAGTTTCTTCAGATGATCCTCAACGAGAAACTACCCAACCTGCCTAAGCACAAAGACGATGAGGTGTCATTGGAGGTGATGGATGACACGACTTTGGGCAGGATGAAGGTATATAGGGGAAAGCAGATGAAGCCCCCGGTAAGAAAGTTGTTTGGCCATCTGGCCAATGCTGAATATATAGCTCCGGCCAGGATGAAGTGGCATCATGATAATAGTGACTCCGATGTCGAGCCTGTTTTGATTCTAGATGATGATGAGGATGATGATAATGATGATGATGACCAGGATAAGGGTCAAGGTGGTGGAGATGAGGGCTCGAGTTAATTCCGAGCCACTATTACATCTACTGAACA
>BJCO01769166.1:0-14178 GCA_018326465.1 Flaveria floridana | reverse complement strand
TGAATGGAGCTGATTGAGAAGACCCCTCTAGGTGAGGTCCAACCTAGGGGGAGTATTGATGATATAGATAGGTTGGACTCACCTAGTTTTGTTTAGTTTCTTTCATTTTGGATGTAATAGGACTAATGTTAGATAACTTTGATTTATGTAAGTAATGTTTTAGTTTCGCTCTGACCCAGCGAATCTACTAGCGAATCTATAGATTCGCTAGTAGTCAGCTGATGAAGGTTACCCGGCGAAACTGTTGTTCGCCAGGTGAACTTACCTGTTGGTCAGGGTAGATTTGCTATAGCGAATCTACCAGCGAATTTACCCTTGTTTATATATATGCAGTTCATGTATCTTTGGCAGCAAGTTTTGCCAATACCTAATTGAGGAATACTTTTGCATTACTGTTTCATAGCTCATTTAAGGCTGAAATTGTGTTTGTTTTGTTATCTTTGAGCCTTGCTTATTGATATTGATTGAGTTTGGATCATATGGCTACATATTGAAACTCATTTCTTTGTTTATGCACTGTTTGATTCTATATTCGTGGGATATCACTGTGATTATCTTCTCAATAGCACTGAAATCGATCACCAATGGACCAACAACTAGTTTCAATATGTCGATGTCTTTCACTTCTTAAACTTATTCTCGAATATACGTGGAATCTTACGCACCACATCGAATGGTTCAATTCTTCAGATTTTATGTCTAATATTTGAAAATCTCATCAAGGTTTTAATTCTAATAGCCTATAGGGAAAATATGTGACTCACAAACACCTGTATTCTGGATTTCCTGACAAAAAGCCTTCGGGCTAAGGTAAGCATTTCGCATAAATCCCAATCAACTGCGGGACTAGTTATGCTTATCTGGGGATTTCAGGGATGAGTGATAAGTTATGGTCAAAATAGACAAATTCCCCAAATCAAATTAGAATTAAGTTACCTTGACATGTCCATGTTCCTGTTGGTTGTGTCTTACCAAATGGAACCATCCTGTATATGTTTGTAAATTCTAAGGAATTATGCCTATTTGAACTAGTTTTAATCTTTGAACTCTAATATCTATTCTATTTTCTTTTTAGAGTGTCTCGTCATCATGGGAAGCGTTGTAGCTCCGACCAAAAACTCGCCGCTATGATCGCCCGGCAAATGGTTGTTGTCCTTTCTACTATGGTCGCCAAGTTTAGTACCACCCTAATGGCTAACACTAATGGGAATAATGGTGGTGGTGGTAATAATAATGGTCAAGGGGAAAAAGCAACAACTAGGTGTAAGGCCCCATTCCCGGGATGCTTACAGCTGGTCATTCATCGCACTTAAAACATATAATTAAATGACTTTACTAAAATCATGCAGTGGAAAATTTTAAAAAACAACATTTCATTTCATTTAAATAAACACTTTTGCAAAATAATAAATCGTTCATTACAAAAGATCGCTCGATCGTATTACAATGCAAAAACGTTAAACAAAAGAATGCCATCCAAAATGAGCCAAGTAGCTGCCCCGTGCCATCCTTAGCAACTATTACCTGCCAACTGGAAAACACATAAAAGTCAGCGTTGCTGAGTGAGTTCTAGTTTTATAATTAAAATATTTCACTTATCATTCAAAACTGTTCTTTACTTTCATATGTGCTCATACATCATACGTACAAATAGATAATTTTGTTATTATCTTCATCATCGTTCATTAACTTTCGTTCATTCATCATCATACGTCATAGTTATCATTCGTTATCTTTCTTACATTCCAGGCCATTACCACGGGCTACACCCCAACGTCATGCTTAAAGCGGGTACTGGGCTGAAGTCTATAATTAGACTCCTATACATTGTGCCCGGTGGCCTAACCACAGTACCGGGGTAACTTCATTCGGATCAATGCCATGTGCTATACCCCACCGTCATGCATAAAGTGGGTACTGGGCCGAAGTCTATAATTAGACTCCCATACATTGTGCCTGATTGCCTGACCATAGTACTGGGGTAAGCAGCAAGATCCCATACATATGGTCAATCACAAGGATTAGACCCTAGTGTGCATCCTTCTGGGGTAGCTAACCCGCACACAGTTGAGCTAACACCCTTCATTGGGTGTGAACCTCCATACATTGCTTGCAAGACTTTTCTTACATTCGTTCGTTCATTAATGCATGCATTCATTTTTTATTTATGCTTCTCATATCATTAACATTAACTTCCGCTTTACGTTACATAATACTTCACGTTCATCTTATACTCATAATACGTAGGTCGCGGAATAATACATAAAAAGGAGCATAAGAAAACATATTATACATAATAATAACATCATCATAAGCATCATGCATCATCCATTCACATACCCATACACATACCTAACAAGTCATCACAGAACATGGCTGACCCTCGGGGTTCGGGGGCCGCAGCCCCTAACAGCGGGACTCTAGGGGCGGCAGGCCCTAGTGGGGTCCAAGGGGAAACGCCCCTGGCTGGGGTCGCGCTGCCAGGTCAGCGTGAAAAATTCGAACACTTTTATATAGCACATTTCCTTATAGAAAAATCGATCTCCCTGTTAAAACCTCTTAAAAATATTTCTAAGTTTTTTTTGGTGCATGGGCACTATGCAGGCGCATGGGCACTATGTAGGCGCTTGGCCTTCTAGACGCTTGGGAACACTTAGGCGCATGGGAAGGTTCTGGACGCCTGGACACTATTTGGGCGTATGGGCACTATTTGGGTGCATAGGCACTATTTGGGCGCATGGGCACTATTTGGGCGCATGGGCACTATTTGGGCGCATGGCCTAACACTTAGTCATTCTGGGCAGTATTCCAGGCGCTTGGGTACTATTCAGGCGCATGGTCCTGACTTAGACGCATGGACATCTAGACGGTTGGGTACTGTTCAGACGTTTGGGATTTCTGGGCGGTTGGGAAGACTTAGTGAATTTAACCGTTGGCGCATGGGCAACTGTTTAGACGTTTGGGCAACTAACTCTTACTAAATTAACATAAATCAGACCCAAATCATCTTATATCATGATCTACACTTGGTATTAGCATTCTAAACATCATAACAGGCACATACGCACATATCTATATCCCAAATTTGTACCCACCCACATACACATTTACACACACATACATACGGGTGAAATTCATAAAACAGGTTCACATGCATTTTCCAGCCCCAAAATTGTTAAAAACATGTAAAAAGGAGGTTCTAGAAACTCACCTTTGTCAAACTTTTGGGTAGGCTCCTTCCAACCCGTTGGATATGAGCTCAAGAACCTAAAACCCACCAAAACACACACACAAACGTACATTCACACACATAAGCATATAACCGAGGCATAGGCCGACCAAGAACAACTTAAAACTAAGAATTCTTACTTAAATTCGAATTTTTCTTCTTCTTACCTCTAGAAACCGAATTCCCTGCTCTTTCTCTCTCTAAAATCGGTTGAGGAGGGAGCCACTGGACTTCTCGAGTGGTTCGAGAGTATGTTGAACTCTTTTATCAATAGTGAGTGTCCTGAAGCACTCAAGGTTCGTTATGCCATGATTGTCCTCTAACAAAGGGCACTTATATGGTGGAATAGTGAGAAGAGGAATAGGGGTACTGAAATTGCACTGGCCTTACCTTGGGAGGAGTTTAAAAATATTATGATCTAAAAGTTTTGCCCGAGGAGTGAGTTACAAAAACTTGAAGAAGAATTCTGGAATCTTAAACAAGAGAGTGAGAATCATTTGGCCTATTCAACCAGGAATCACAAACTAAGCATCCTCTTACCCCACATGGTTGATACGGTTCCTCGTATCATTGAGAAGTTCATCAATAGGGTACCTCCTAAAATTCAAGATGCTGTAGTGGGAAGCAGGCCCACGACTCTGGAAGAAGCAATCATCATCTTTGCTCAGCTCATCGAAAATCACATCAAAGCAGGTACCTTGACTGTGAAGGGTACCAAAAGACTGTGAGGGTGATTCCAGAAGCTAATAAGGAGGTGAGGGCTAAATCCTTATCTAAGGGCAAGAAACGTAAATTTACACATGCCTGAAATTTTGCTGTGGGAATAACCAACGCTTCTCACAAACAAGCTGTCGTTACCAATCAATTACCTATTGCTAGAGCTTACACTGGTCCCCCTCGATATGCAATATCTGCAAATATCATCATGCGTGGAATAATCCGTTTCGTATCTACTCACTTTGTGGGAAATATGGGCATTTGGTTGCTACATGTCATCGTGCCCCAAACAATGCTGCCCTAGTTGCTAATCGTGCTTGTTACAACTGTGGAGAAACCGGCCATTTTTGTCTACAATGCCTCCGTCTTGCAGGTAATGTTCCACAAACTCAGGGTCGTGTTTTCAACATCCACGCGAATCAAGCACATGCAAATAACGACGTGGGAAACGGTACGTCATTCTTAGTCGTAAACTTTATGATCAATGTCTTCATTCTTTTTCCTTGTATCAATAAAAGTTCTATATCTGAATAGGTATGGTTCTTGTTAATAATTTCTATGCTTCTTTATTAATTGATTCGAGCATCGATAAGAGTTTTGTATTATTAGAATTTGAACCCCTACTTGCTAAGTCGCGTACTAAGCTAGAAAACTCATTCATGGTTGAAGTCGCCGATGGAAAATCCATCATTATTGACGTAATCATTCATGATTGTGTCTTGAGTCTTAACGAGCATGAGTTTCCTATTGATCTAATCCTTATGGAACTCAGAAGTTTTGATGTCATCATCGGCATGGATTGGTTATCCAAACACTACATGGAAATTATCTGCTTCGAGAAATGCATCCGAATTCCTTTACCCTCAGGTAATACTTTGAAAGTCTTCGGTGAGAAATCATCTAAAGGACTCAAACTTATGTCATGTACCAAGGCTCTAAAGTGCCCAAGTAAGAATTACATAGCCTTCTTGGCCTATGTAGT
Organism: Flaveria floridana; assembly: GCA_018326465.1. Lineage (NCBI taxonomy): Eukaryota > Viridiplantae > Streptophyta > Magnoliopsida > Asterales > Asteraceae > Flaveria > Flaveria floridana. Next base: position 9,250 of record BJCO01769166.1, on the reverse strand, counting down.
CAACACGAAAGTCAAAGGAAAGGAACTTAACGATATTCTTGGTGTATGAGATTTCCCAGAAGTATTTCTGGATGATCTTAACGGTTTACCTCCCGTTCATGAAGTGGAGTTCAAGATTGACCTGATTCCTGGTGCGAATCCCATGGCCAAGTAACCTTATCAACTTGCACCATCAAAGATGCAGGAATTAGCAAGCCAACTGCAGGAACTGTCTGACAAGGGTTTTATTCGTCCTAGTTCTTCACTATAGGGTGCACCTATGTTGTTCGTGAAGAAGAAAGATGGTTTGTTACGTATTAGCATCGATTATCAGGAACTCAACAAGCTCACTATCAAAAACCGATACCATCTTCCTCGAATCGTCGATCTTTTTGACCAACTTCAAGGAGCCACAAAATTCTCAAAAATCGATCTACGTTCTTGTTATCACCAACTACGAGTCCATGATAATGACATTCAAAAACTGCCTTTCGCACTTGATACAGACATTATGAGTTTATGGTTATGCCTTTTGGTTTGACTAATGATCCTGCGGTTTTTATGGATCTCATGAACCGATTATGCAAACCCTATCTAGACAAGTTCGTGATAGTGTTCATCGACGACATCCTTATTTACTCAAAGACTAAAGCTGACCTGAGCTCTACTTGCGACAAGTTCTTGATCTTTTAAAGAAAGAACGGTTGTACGCAAAGTTTTCCAAGTGCGAGTTTTGACTTGAGGAAGTCCAATTTTTGGGTCTTGTGGTAAATAGCCAAGGAATCCATGTTGATCCTGCTAAGGTGGAAGTAGTGAAAAATTGGTGTGTCCCCAAAACTCCAACCAAAGTTCGTTCTTTCCTTGGACTAGTGGTTACTGCCGGCGTTTTATAGAAAATATCTCAAGGATTGCAAAACCACTTACTTCCTTAACCCAAAAGAATAAACCGTTTGAGTGGGGGCATGAACAAGAAGAGGCTTTCGAGACCCTCAAACACAAATTATGTAATGATCCTATTCTCACCCTTCCTGAAGGGAATGACGATTTCACGATATATTACGATGCATCTGGTCAAGGCCTTGGCTACGTTCTCATGCAACGGGGAAAGGTCATAGCCTATGCTTCAAGGTAATTCAAGATTCATGAGGTGAATTACACGACCCATGACTTGGAACTTGGTGCTATAGTGTTTGCCCTAAAAATTTGGAGGCATTACCTTTATGGGACACAATGCATAGTGTATACTGATCACAGAAGCCTTCAACATATTTTCTGTCAAAAGGATCTCAATATGAGGCAACGTCGTTGAGTTGAGTTGACTAGTGACTACGACTATGACATTCGTTATCATTCGGGAAAGGTGAATGTTGTAGCCGATGTGTTAAGTCGCAAGGTCCATAATAAGACTATCTCGCTTCAGGAAATACGAGATCGATGACAGTGGTTTAATACTCTAGAAGACTTTGACATGAAGATTCACGTAGATGTCAACAAGATTACTGTTATGCTTCATATTATAAGGATTGATAGCGATCTTGAGGATCATGTTCGTGAAGCTCAGCAAGCTATTGTAGCTTATGGAAATCTGGATGAAGAATTGACGTATGGTGTTTGTTTGTAGGTTGAAACAAAACCAAATGGTATTTTGTATTTCTTAAATTGACTCTGGGTTCCCAATCGTGATGATCTTCGTATTGTCATCATGAACGAAGTTCATCAAATATGTTATTCCATTAACCCTGGGTCCGATAAGATGTATATGGACTTACGATGACAATACTGATGACCAGGAATGAAAAAGGACATCATTTATACGTAGCCAAATGTCTTTCATGTGCAAAGGTCAAGGCGGAGCACCAACGACCTACTGGATTACTTGAACAACCTGAAGTCCCTATGTGGAAATATGAACACATATCCATGGACTTTATCACCAAATTACCTTGTACTCCTCGTGGTCATGATAGTATCTGGGTGATCCGTTGACCGTCTGACAAAAATAGCGCATTTTATTCCTGTACGTGACTCTTATAACTTTAAAATTGGCTCGTATTTACATCGATGAGATTGTGAGTCATCATCATGTACTGTTACACATCATATCCGATCGAGATGCTCGTTTCAACTCGTACTTTTGGTCATCCATGCAAGAACTCTTGGGTACTCAACTTGATTTGAGCACGCCTTACCATCCTCAAATGGACGGTCAAACCTAGCGAACCATTCAAATGCTTGAGGATTTGCTACGTCTTTATGTTCTTGATTTTGGTGGTGACTGTGATACACATTTACCTTTAGTGAAATTTCATACAATAACAGTTATCACTCAAGCTTCAAGATGGCACCTTTCGGAGCACTTTACGGTCGTAAATGCCGATCTCCGATTTGTTGGACGGACATCAGTGAAAAATTCATTACCGGTCCTGAACTTATTCAAGAAATGACCAATAAGATTTCTAAAATCCATGATAATCTAGAGATGGCTAGGAGTCAACAAAAGAGTTATGCGGATAAAAGAAGCAGGCCGTTAGAATTTCAAATCGACGATATGGTGCTTCTTAAAGCCTTAATATGGATGGGAGTTGTTCACTTTGGGAAGAAGGGTAAGTTAGCTCCATGATTTGGAGGACGTTTTTAGATCCTAAAAAGGATCGAAAAAGTGGCTTACAAGCTAGAACTACCCTCTGAACTTGGTGGAGTACATCTTGTTTTCCATGTCTCAAATCTAAGAAAGTGTCTGGCCTACGAAAGTCTACATGTTCCTTTAGATGAAATCCAAATCGACGAGTCCTTGCATTTTGTTGAAAAGCCCGTGGAGATCATGGATCGAACAATGAAGAAGACCAGAACCATAACTACACCGATCGTCAAAGTTCGTTGGGAAAATAAATGCGGAGCCGAGTTTACCTGCGAACGTGAGGATTATATTAAGAAAAAACACCCGCATCTGTTTGTCTAGTCTTACCATTAATTTTGAGACGAAATTTCTTAAAGTTAGGGAGATTGTGATAATTGGAATATTTGTTAACTAGTCGTTACACTTCGTTAATTCTTATAAGGGCAAAGGATTTCAATAATGAAACGTTGGGAGTTCATTTGATTATTAAATTAGTGAGTTTTCATAAAGTTTAATTATGAGTTTTAATTGTAGAATTACAACAAATAATTAAAAACCATAAATCTTATTTATAAAATTTTCAAGCTAACGATTTAAAATTTTATTGTTAAAGTGTAATTTTTTTAAGATTTATAAGATCTATAAAATAAATTAAGTTGTTTAAGGGCTAAAATTTTCAAATTTATATTTAATTATTAGGGGTTTAGCATAAAATAATAAAACTGAAAACCACAGGGACCAAAGGTGTAATTTCTTAAAACTTAAACCCATCCCCCCTTCTCTCTCTTCCCCCTCGGTTTTCCGGCGCCAGCTCCGACCGAGCTCCGGCGACCTCAAAACCGCCTCAAAACCCAACCATTTAACCCCAAATCGCTTCAAATCATTCGTGGAATCGTTTCGAACCCTTAACCCCTTCAAAATCGAATCATTAAGTCGAATTGACTCGTTCATCTCGAAACTGAACACCTCATTCAAAAATTGATCCATTTCTCCACAACAATCAACCTAATCGATTAAATTAAAAGCCTGAAAACATTCATCTAATCAATTCGAAATCAAAAGCAATAAATCTCAGTAGTAAAATCGATTAGTTGTACATGAACTGCATCATAACCTTCGATTGAATGCGTCGACATCGTGGGAGTCGAAACCGATGAAATTGAAAATATATAAATGAGGTAAAACCATCAACGAAACCCTTTGATGCTCTCTGAAACTTCAAATTGATAAAAAAACACACACACACACATCGATTTTCTCAGTGCGACACCGTCGACATGTTCATCTTCCTATTTTCATCAATCCAAATGAAACAAGGTAAATTAAACACATCTATACACTCTATTTCATGTGAGGAATAAAGTCGCTAAGGCTAATTTCACTTTCGAATTCGTTTCGTGGTTCAATTGGAGTTAAATCGAGACTAGGGTTCTTGAACCCAATTTGGGGATTCCGGTGTAAGGTGTTTAAAAGAATTAAGAATTAATTCAGGACAGGCGCATACGCCCTAGCCTGCTGGTTAAAGCACAAAAGGGATAGGCAAGGGACCCGGGTTTGAACCCAATCCCCTGTAATTTTTTTTACTTGATTTTTTTAAGTAATAAATTCTAGAAAAATTTTGAAATATTATTTAATTAATATAAAAATTATTTTTTATATATAACTTATACTAAATCAGGGTTTAAATATAAATATTTTTAGAAATTATAATTTAATAAATTCCTTATTGTTATTTTGAAAGCTATAAAATTATTATAAAAACTTCTTATATATTTATTAAATTATCCTAAAATAATTATATATTAGTTATTACGATTGGCTATATGATTTATATGTGTTGAAATAAAAAAAACCGTTATAAAATCGTAGTTTATAATTCATTTTAATACAAGCTCTTTATCATAAAATAATGATTTGGTATAAAGCTATAAATTATTAATTTGTCAAATAGTTAATCCAATGTTTTTTAATTATAAATACTCAAATTCTTATTAATGAAATTATCGTACTTTTTTATTCAATTATTCCAAAACAACTATTTATTTGAGTTACTTCATAATTTATTATCACTATTGGTTATACAAAGTATAAGCTTTTCATAAAATCGTTGTACTATCACTTTAATATCTAAAACCCTAAATTCCAAAAGAATCCGTATGTTCCCGAGTAGTCTTTAAAAGTATAACAATTATAAGTTAACCTTAAACGTCGTTCTCTAGGTTGAATCTTAACCAACTTTCGGCGTTTAGTTCAAGTCTTCATTTTATTCGTCACTATCATCCAGGTCAGTTTTCCATACCCTGTTTTCATTTTTATTTCATATCTTTTGGGTGAAGCATGTTAACCGTATAAATGCACACTTGTAATATATCTTAATACTTTTAATGCACATGCAATTCATCTTAAAAATATTCTCATGGTTATTTGAGATAATGGTGAGCATTATATGATAGTCATCTTGTAAAAGTAATAATTAACTATTCCTAGCCTACTGACGTCGTAGATCTATGGGCTTGACAAGCCTATTTGGTTCTAAAGCCGAGGTTATTTCTGGCTCCTGATGACGTATTCTTGTTCATCATGGGAATCAAGAACACTTAGCTAATCGTATATCTTATTGCGGCTATTCCTTTACCAAGGTTTGATTGTATCATTATGCTATCTAATATATTTACGTTTTCCTTTAACCTATGACTTGAATTGCATCTTTAAAAGCTTATATGTATGTATGTATACTCTTATGGGAACTCCCCAACATACATATGTTGACTTTATTTTTAACATGTTACAGGAAATGCCCAAGCTTAGTTGTTGATCGTGAAGCTATGAAACCATCCAGGGTTGGACCTAGAGAAAATAATGGATTTATATTATATCTGGATATTTTGGTTTATGTTACGTTATGATTGTATGTATGAGACTTATGACTGACATGTTATGATATGAATTTGAATTTAATAATATTTAAACTTTGAAGTAGCATTGTGTGGCTTTGAACAATCTTAACCATCACATCTCAACGTTTTCGCCGTTACGGTTGGGGTGTGATAGAGAGATGCTCAGTTTTCTTATACACAGTAGTGAGTCCATTATCTAGGAAGAGAGATTCCTTATAATGTCCCTATTCTCAAGCTTTACTCCAACATCCATGAGAGTATCTACAATCTCAACATACCTAAAGTATTATTACGTCATAGTTTTACCTGATTTGCTGGCAAAGTTCTCAATCTACTTCTTTATGAGGTCCTGCATTTTTAGCTTAATCAGACCCCTCATACATAAGCTTTAGTGCTAACCAGAGTTGCTTAGCAGTTTTGCACTTATTGAAGCCTTTGTATATAGAGTTTGGAAGAGCAGTTTGGAGAGCAATCATGGCCTTCTGGTCTATGTTGATCTTCTTCCAATCTTCCTTAAAATAGTTAGCCATTTCCTTAGGAATCGTCCCACCTCCAGCAATGGCTGAAGAGGTGCTTGGAATTGAGGTCCTTCGACAACAGATCTCCACATCCTGTTGCCTTAAGACTTAATGAACCCATCCATGTGTTGGCACCAAGTATCAAAGTCATCACGAGTGATTAATGGAGATTTTGTCAAGGTACCGGTTTCCATATTAGCCTTGGTGAGATCAGCCATTTGAGCATGTAAGTGTTTTGTGAAACTGAAGAGCTCTAAGATGGTGAGATCTTACAATTAACAACCTGAAATGCTTTGATACAATTGTAGGACCGGTGAAGGGGGTCAATGCAATAGTTTTACAGTGTTAGGAGAGACTTGGAACACTTAACATATCAAATAGAGAATTGGCTTAAAGGTGTAACAAAGTACGCAAGTAAACAATAGAACAAGAACACAATAAGATGGTCTTCAAGAATGATGTATATTGTTCTCAAGTTCTTTTTATAAAATGTTACAAAGCTTAATTCCAATGACAAGTACTCGAGATACCTTATATTATTTCCTATAACCGGCCATAAATTAAAGGACAAGTGGAAACACTAATCTAGACAACAAGATCAATGTAAAGTCAAAATGCAGATTGACTTTTGAATAGTAACTATGATGTAACACCCGGAAATTTTTTGTCAAAATAAAGAAAGAAAAGAAATTAGAAATAAAAGAAATATATTTGGTAAGAAAGAAAAAGAGGCAAAAGTGGAGGGGTGCAAAGTGTAAAAGGATAAAATCTTATTATTATTTTGTTTAAAAGGTGGTATGACCGCCCACACTACCTGCCACACCCACTGCTTGATGTTATAGAGAGAGAAAGCAGCAAAGCTTCGGTTCAAGAGAGAGAGATAGCTGAATTCGTATAAGGTAAGAAAATTTAGTGTAGTTGAGTTAGTTTTTATGGGGTTTTGGCCATGTAGCCTGTTTATACATGTTCTCATGTGTATGCATGTGTTCGGATTTGTGTTTTTGGAAGTATTTAGGTGTTAGAAACGTCTATAAAGTTCAAGTGGAAAAGTTTAAGCGGGGAAGCAGCTAAGGTGAGTTTCTAGACCCCATGTTTTACTTGTTTTACAACTTTTTTCGGGGCTGAAAATGCATGTAAATGATTTTTATAACAATGTTATATGTATGACCGTATGAATATATGCTTGTATGTTAGTAGTTTGTGGTTGTACATGTTATGTTAGGGCTTAGAATAGTCTAAGGCTTTGAACATGCTAAGACATTATTTGGGACTGAAAAATATGTTAGACACATATAAGATGGTGTTCATGCGCCCAAACAGAGCTCATGCGCTTGAAAAAGATAGGCTTAAAAGTCTAAGTATGAGATGATGCGCCCAAACAGTAGCTCATGCGCCTAGATTTGCCTTAGAATTTCTAAGTGTAAGTTCATGCGCCTGAATAGTGGTTCATGCGCCTAAGTTTTGGCTGAAACGCCCAAGTATAGGGCCATACGCCCAAATAGCGCCTATGCGCCCAAAAGGCTCATGCGCCTAAGTGATAAAATGGTTAAGTGTAGGCTCATGCGCCTGCATAGTTAAGAAACGCCCAAGCAATCCTGACGCGCCTAAATAGTTCCCATGCGCCCAACACTTAGCAAATGTTTCTGAAATTTTAAGGAAAAATAGAATTTTAGGGTTTGACCTAGTTTGACTTGTGGGCTGTTTTGGACTATTCTAAGCATGAATAAATATGGGGTTATGAATAGTATATGCATGATGTGATGATGAATGTATGATATGCATATGTATATGAAATGTTATCTTTTATTAGTTTTCAAAACGTATTTGTATTAGAATATAATATACGTTAAGTATTATGTTATTACTTTACGTAGTATGATGAATATGTGAATGAACGTAAAGTATAACGTAATGAAGATAAAGATAACAAAGATGAAAATTGAAACGTAATGAAAGAAAGAAACGGCTTGCAAGTAGAAAGAAAGGATGATCACAACTCTTTGAGAGTTGCTAGCTCAACTGTGTGTTTTATAACATGCGATTTTAACCCGTGAGGGGCTCTGGCGATTTCGGAACTAGCTTGACTCATTCCACCCAGCAAGTCTGGGATGAACGAGAACTAGTTCTCTTTCATCGATTGATATGGGAATAGCAAGCAACCCCTTGTGATTCGAAACGGGATACTTGTCATTCGACCCCGGGCTTTGTGCCAAGATATGATATGGCTTTGTGCTAGTTAGTAACGGGGCTTTGTGCCTAGAATAGTGGCTTTGGGCCATGGGCTTCATGCCAAATAGTAATGGAGCTTTGTGCTCAAAATGGAGGTTTCGGACCACGATGGGGGAAAAGTCTATCGGGATCCAGAATCAGTACAAAATGAGCGAAGTAATGAATTATGAATGATAATGTACAAAACGAGCGAAGTAACAAAGTATGAATGAGAAAGTACGAAACGAACGATAATGAAAGATAAGGATAAAGTACGAAAACGAGCAATAACGAATGAAATGATAAAGTACAAAACGAACGAACATGTACGATAACAAATGAACATGTGTGATAGTAAAGAAAGTGTTTTATGGAAAAGAGTATTTTTACGTATGAAACGTATCAAGTATTTTGATACTTATAAAACTAGAACTCACTCAGCAACGCTGACTTTTATGCATTTTTAGTTGGCAGGTAATGGTTGTTGAGGGTGGCATGCGGGGAGGCTACTCGGCAGGGCAAGATTGGCATCCTTTCATTCATGTTATTATTGTTGGTTTATAATGCAATCAATGAAAGTGTTCTTTTGTAGTTTAAATAATGTTGTATTGCATAACAACAATAATTATTAATCAAATAAATGGTTTTCGTTAATGACTTCCGCTTTATGGCTTTATGAAATGTATAATATTATGTATATTTAGTGCTATGAATGAACAACTATGAGGTGCCCGGGATCGGGGCCTTACAAGTTGGTATCAGAGCCAAAGTTTAAGTGAATTGGGAAAATTTTTTCAAAACCTAATCTTAAATTGAGAACGGGACTAAAGGAAAGGGATGTCAGCCCGAGTAGCTACGTGCCACCAGATATTTCTTTTTCTTGAAGTTAATTGGACTTATGTGCATATGCTAGTTGATTATGTGCTTATAGTAGATTTAGATACTGATGTAGTCAGGATAGGAAATGCTTGGGGTATGAAGAGTAAAGTAAGTGGCTAATCACAACTGGCCACTGTAATTAGGGACTTACT
>BJCO01769165.1:0-15931 GCA_018326465.1 Flaveria floridana | reverse complement strand
TGGCTACTAAAATAACTAAAATGTGAAACTTAACACTCACCATAGAGTTCATAGGGATTAACATGCTCGCCTTTAGAACGAACATACCAAAGCGTGAGCACCATTGCATCAAACGATTGCAATATTCAATGGTTGAAGCTTGAAACTTGATCTTTGAAAATTTTTTACTATCAATTTCAGTTTTGGATGATGAAAGGTCGATCGTTGGTGTTTTTGGTAAAGTAGAAGAAAGCAGATGATGAAAGTTCAAAAATATCGAAAGGTGGAAGGGTTATATGGAAGGGAGTAAGATAGTTGACATAAAAAGACTAAAATGTGGGTTGACTAACGGCCACAGTGGACGGCGTTACAAAAGTGGATCTGATTGTGACAGAATTTAAACCACAGTGGTTAAATCGGGCGTTTTTAAACTATTAGATGAAAAACGTTATAACCACCAAACCACAGGGACGAAAAACGTAATTTACTCTTTTATTTATATACCAGCTCAAAGTCCACATAATACCCCACTAATCACCACCCATCCCTATCTCTGCCACCGTCTGCAAAAATGGATTCCGTCACCGATATGCTGACACTTCCCTCCGCCACCGTCGTCGCAATCGTCGTCGCTATTTCATTGTGGTATCTCAAGAGCTACACCTTCAAATTCAATCGCAGAGGTCAATTGAACAATCTCCCTCCAGTTCCCGGTACTGTTCTAATTGCTTGATTTCAACTACCAATTAGGTCAAATTTCTCTTCTGAGAATGCAAAATTGATGTGATTTATAATGAATTTGTGAGGCTTTGTGTGATTATTGTGATTGATGATGTGTGAGATTGGGATTTGCAGAGGTGCCTGGGGTGCCATTGTTGGGAAATTTGCTGCAGTTGAAGGAGAAGAAGCCGTACATGACGTTTACGAGATGGGCAGAAGCTTATGGTCCGATTTATTCGATTAGAACCGGAGCTACTTCTATGGTGGTCGTCAGTTCTAATGAAATCGCCAAAGAGGTACCATCATGAATCATGATCATCCCCCTTTTTAGGTTTGTAATTAGAGACCGTAACTAGTATTACGGTCGAGTGTTGTTGCGAGAGCGTTAAAGCGTGTCAAATAATATTAATTTCATTCCACCGTTAGCAAATACCAAGGTTAGAAAAACTCGTATTAGAATAGAAATAAAAATGGGGAAAATAAGACCGACGAAAATTAAATTAAAAACGTTGAATCTTGCACGTGAAACGTAAAACATTTAAAAAACTAAGTCGACCTAAAAACTGCACGATGTGACGGAGCCGTTAAACAAAAAAATATACGTAAAAACGTTGAACCACACGCCTACTTTACGGCGCATTTACTCATAAAATTTAAACCGATTCGTAAAACGAAAAATTTGTAAAAGATAAAAACTATAGGAAACTAAAGTGAAAAATTATAGGGTTAAATTGTAGAAGATTTAAAATATTAGAGGTAAAAAGTACTAAAATAAAAAAGAATAAAATAAAAAATAAAAACCAAAAGTGAATACAACTTAATAAAGCATAGAGCCTTAGATATAACTTCTAATGCATAATCCATATTAAACGATTAATAATTAGTATTATATATAATATGCGTGTATTTGTCGGCAACGATAATCACGGTGGTTATTAATTTATGTCTAGATAGAAATAAATGTATATATAATATGATCAATCATATTTCTTGCAATTTTATACTTTAATTATTAATAGTTGAAGATTTTGATGATTCAGCGTATTATCTATAATGCTTATTAGGAATATATAGTATATTAATATATAGTATATTAATATATGGTTAGTAGTGTAAGGAATCATAAGAGTATCACTTAATATTATATTCGTCACATATTTCTAATACTTTCAAGACTAGTCCCAGTACCGATTCGAAATTCGTGTTTGAATGATTCTGTTTGTAATTCTGCGTAAACGACATATTATAAAGTGAAACCAGTGACAAATTCTGAATCAAAACAACAAATGTAATAAAATGGAAGTTTGCGAATAAGGACATAGTATAATGACAAAATCTTTATTTATTGGTTAAACACCGAACATATCTTATAAATTTATTAGGTTTCATCGATCTCATCGATATGATAGTGGAAAAATATTTAAATAATTCACTAAAAATATTTCAGAAACACTGTTGACTTTATTTTCACGATCCAAGATCATATATTATTGAAAAATAGAAAATATTTAAACGGCTGGAGTATGTTAAAATGAAAGAATTGCTTAAGTATAGTTCTAAGATTTGGCTACTGTGGTTTTCTTTTATTAATAACTAGCTTTAGTAAACTCGTGTATTACACGGGTTGAATGATAAAATATTAAATAAAATAAAAATTATTAATTATAAAACGATATATTAAGATATCATAATATTGAAATTATGTATAAGTAATATGATAATATTGAAATTATGTATAAGCAATAACTATAAATATTAAAACAATAATATGAACTTTTTAATTTTTTATTTATTTTTTCAAAGATAAATTAAATATTTTATTTTAAAATAATGTTTTAAAATTTTTTCATTTTTAAAAATTTTCTTACTATAACTCCCTATTTTAATTATTGTTGTTTTATAAAAAAATTACTTAAAAATTTCAATTTTAAAATATTACATAAAAATAGTATGATTTTCTAGAAAAAAACATTTTTATAAAAAACTATCTCTATAGAAATAACATTATTGAAGAGTTTTCTTTTTTAATTATAATTATAATTATAATTATAATCTAAAAATAAATAAATAATATTATTAGTAATTAATGTGGTCATTTAATAGAAGATAGAAGCGGAAAAATTTTGATCAAAATGAATGTGATGCTGACACTTGACATCTCCATTTACCTTTTTATTATGGTAGGAAGATATATTATTTGTTGAAATAGAAGAAATATCATTAAAAATAAATGAAATACAACAAAAAATTAACAAGGGTTTTATTGCTCATGGACAAATTTGAAAAATAATCTTATCAAAACAGATAACATGCATTTTTGAAACTGATGATCTTTAGCCCAAGTTGTTAAGGTAAGGTACTCCAAAATTATATTAAAATAGAAAGAGATCTTGGGGTCAAGTACCACCTGCGACAAAAAAAGAGTTTTCACGTAGGGCTAGAGTTTTTTTCTCTCACATATGGTGAGTTTTCTTTTAAGAGTGGTCTCGGTTGTGTCCTCGAGTAATGAAGATGATCGGATGGACCAATGGCTCGTTAGTGTTCTGTTAGCCGTTTAAAAAAATTGTCTTTTTGGAAAGAAATTATGTTTCATGAATAAATATTAGGTTAAACATACCAATTAATCATTATTAATTATTGATTGAATGCCGTCTTCCTCCGGTGGTTTGGTCATTTTGTAATTTTCATCCAAAAAGTATTTTTTTGTATATGGTTTCCCAAGGTTTTAAAGAGTTGCTATTTTCTCCAAAAAAGTTAACTCAGTTAATTTAATTTGTTAAACATATAAATTGCCAAAATTACCTTTTACACTACGAAAATTCCCTCGATTGCATAACCATAATTGAGTGGAACTAAGTCGTGAAGAAATATTTTGATGAAATTCGCTTCTGTGTGGCATAATACAAACATACGCGACAAAAATCTCACCCGTACTTACAATAGGGTCTAGGTAGGGTGAGATGACTCCAATCATATTGATTCAATGAACAAAAAAGATTAATCCAATGCTGATGGAAATTTGATTTGATCAGTACAGTCATTAAACGATGACATGATTGTCATTTAACTTGAATCTTTCACGGTTTCATGCATTTTTGTAGGCATTTGTTACCAGATTTCAATCAATCTCAACTAGAAACTTGTCAAACGCATTAAAGGTCCTCACAGCTGATAAAACCATGGTGGCTATGAGTGACTATGATGATTATCACAAGATGGTCAAACGCCATATACTCGCAGGTGTCTTGGGACCAAATGCGCAGGTTTGTGTTATAAAGTTGTGTCCTTTTACTCGCTTAATCAACCTTTTCTTAACTCTTCATTTTGGATTTATGTTTTCAGAAGAAACACCGTGTCCATAGAGACACCATGATAGAGAATGTTTCAGACCAACTACATGCATTTGTTAAGAACTCTAGTGAACAAGAAGAAGTGGATCTTAGGAAAATATTCCAATCTGAACTATTTGGGTTAGCACTGAGACAAGTGAGTTTGTGTATTATATTTGGCTAAGAATTAATTATTAATATCTAAAGCAACTTTCTTTCATATGTACCTTTTAGACTTTGGGAAAGGATGTGGACAGCATATATGTGGAGGATCTTCAAACCACTATGAAACGAGACGAGATATTTCAGGTATTGGTGGTTGACCCGATGATGGGTGCAATTGACGTTGATTGGAGAGATTTCTTCCCGTACCTAAAGTGGGTCCCGAATAAAAGGTTTGAGAACACGATCCAACAAATGTATATCAGGAGAGAAGCTGTGATGAAGGCACTTATCAAAGAACATAAAAAGCGTATTGCTTCAGGGGAGGTAATTCATAAATGATAATGGATTTTATAGATTGTAAATCTTGCTAGTTAAGATCACTTTATAATAACATTAACTCATCTTAATTTCTTGAAAAACAGAAATTGAACAGCTACATTGATTACTTGCTATCAGAAGCACAAACATTAACCGATCAACAACTACTTATGTCCCTATGGGAGCCTATCATCGAATCATCAGACACCACTATGGTCACCACCGAATGGGCAATGTATGAACTTGCAAAAAGGCCCGAGATTCAGGTTTGTATCGAAAAATTCAACATGGTCAAAAGTTGCAGACACCATTATTTTGACATGTCAATCAGATTTCAATGAATCAAGATTTTGAAAGTTGGTTAACAAGGATTAAAGTTAACGATATGCTTTATCATAATCTACTGCAATTAACAAATTCAAATGAGTTTTGACTTTGGTCTCATTATCCGACTCAGGATCGTTTGTACCGTGACATCCAAAGTGTTTGTGGGTCAGACAAGATAACTGAAGAACACCTGCCTCAGCTGCCATACATAACTGCTATATTTCATGAAACCTTGAGGAGGCATAGCCCGGTTCCTATAATCCCGTTAAGACACGTGCATGAAGACACAGTTCTAGGAGGGTACCATGTCCCAGCTGGAACCGAGGTTGACTCTTTAAAAAAGTCAAACATATGATCTTTATATCTATTTTGCTTTCATATGACTGTACTGTTATGTTTCATTTGCAGCTCGCAGTAAACATTTATGGATGTAACATGGAGAAGAGTGTGTGGGAGAATCCTGAAGAGTGGAATCCTGAGAGATTCATGAAGGAAAACGAAACGATCGATTTCCAGAGAACAATGGCGTTCGGAGGTGGTAAAAGGGTGTGTGCTGGTTCTCTTCAAGCAATGCTGATTTCTTGCATTGGAATTGGAAGACTGGTACAAGAGTTTGAGTGGAAATTGAAAGATAAGGCACAAGAAGATGTTAATACTATCGGGCTTACGACCCAGATGCTTCGCCCTTTGCGTGCCATAATAAAGCCCAGAAATTGATCGCGGGTTGTATCGCTAACTGTTTAATACCAATATATCTCATATATATACCCTTTTGTATTTTGACATGTTTTTAGAAGCTTGAGACTTTGATCTATATAACTAATGTAAACTGTAAACTGTGACGGACTCGTCCTGCTTGCGTTATGGGCTCTCCGTGAAACATGAACAAGAAATGTGATATCTGTGTTTTTCTTTGTATTTTTACCGGAAAACAAACACATTCTCTATCTTACATCTACATTACTACTAGAATCATCATATATGATAATATCGTGGATTACGGGTACTTGTATTAAGAAAATTGATGGAGGGTTTTACATAAATATAATAGACAAGTTGAAATGACAACATAACCTCAGAGTTAAAGTCAAGAAGGAAACGACTATCTGAACGTGAGATCATCAATGTTACACTTTAGTAAATACATGTGCATTATAAATAGAAATGGCGATTTCCGACCTTTTTATTACACGATTAAATTTGTTTAATAATTTTTTTTTATTTTTTTACATTTTAAAAATATATTTTTTTTATTTTTTTACATTTTAAAAATAATTAAAATCAGGACGTTAGACTCCATTATTTCACATTCTTGGTTCGTCAAAACATATAAATTATATACATAATATATAGGTAGTTAAACAAGTCTTTTTGCATGTTTGATACGTGAGTTATGCGCATTATCTCTAACTTGTTAAACACAATACGACTTGTTTTAATTTATCATAGTCATAGTAATACCCAGTATATCCCGTCCATAGCAGGGCTACCGATACAGATTGGGAAGGGTAGGATGTACGCAACCTTATCTCTATTATAGAGGATAAAGAGGTTGTTTTCGGTGAGACCCTATGCTCTAGCGCTTATAGTAGGATCAAACGACTCGTAGCACGCGAAGACAATAATGAACAAGACAAACGAATATACATGATATACAAGAAGCAACCATTGGTATGATTACATCCGATAGCACCTAGGAGGCAATCATTATAAATTAAAGATAGACGCATATGAGATTACAATATACAATGCTCAATAATCAATCCATAACCAATTTGCACAAAATAAAAAAAATACCAGGATACAACACAAGATACAATAACTAGTTAAGGCCAACATGTAGGGTAGCAACCTAATATCCACATATGATAACTCTAGACCCTTTCCTAGACATTTTTTACCTTAATTCTATGCCTTCACATACTCATATGATAGAAACATGTCCTCAAACAGATGCCATTCGAACAGATCCTGTCTATTCTTCTCCTCCCAAATCAATTTAGGTCTATCTCTACTCCTTCGCCCCTCAACATTTAGGGTTTAAACTTCACTAATTGGTTCCGTCATTCGTCTCTTCTTCACATATCCAAATCATCTTAGCTTCCCCTCCCTAATATTATCCGTTATACTAGCTACTCTTAACCTGTGTCTAAAAACTTCATTTCTTATCCGATCTAACCTTGTGTTTTCACACATCTACCTCAACATCCTCATCTCTGCTACTTCTATCTTACACGCATGATTTTTCTTGATTACCCAACACGTTGTTCCATATAGCATAGTCGGACGAACTGCAACTCTATAAAATTTCTATTTTAACATGTTTGGGAAGTTCCTGTCATACATAACCCCTGAGGCTGCCTTTCACCTATACCTGCCTACCTGGATCTGGTGTGCAAGATCAGCCTCTATATCTCCATCCACCTGCACATACGACCCTAGATACTTGAACTTGGTTTTCCACGGCACCACTTGTCCTTCAATGATGATCTCTGACTCGTTATGATCTCCAGCTCCACTAAAGTTGCAATATTATCATTTTTATTGATTTTAAACTATAAAATATCATTAGTTACATTTACGTTTACTGCTTAAGGTAAACGTCATATATTTCAACAACCTGTAAAACGACTACATCTACGAATAATTAAAAAAAATTATGTAAGCGTGTATTATCTTATACAAGATAACTTTGTTAAGTAATGTATTTTCAAGTTTATGATCACGCGAAAACCATGATAATTTCGAGAGGATTTTATCGAACATTTGTACGTATTAATCGAATAAAACAAAACACAAGTTTTATTGTATTATTAGAATGTTTTATTTTGTTCTAAGTATTTTTATTTCTTTGTTATTGTTTTATATTTGTTAAATTTAATTATAAAATATAAAAAGTAATTAAAAATTTAAGAAAATAAAATAGTTTGAAGAAAGGGAAAAACCAGGATGAGAAGCTGCAAAAAATAAAAATTTTATGAAAAAATGAAAAAAATAAAAGTTGACGTGGTGCTGATGTGATGCTCATGTGTCAGCCGGAGAAAACGGGATGACTCTCTATGCTCTTGCAACTGAAAAACAACTTCATTATTAATCAAGAAGTATGATTACATTTTCAATTTAAGATTCATGATATTTTACTAACATTAAAAGATCATTTGCAAGAACCTTCCAGTAAAATAAACTAACACCTTAAAATTTAACTTAACAAAAATATTATTAAAATCAAGCAAATTGAAGCAGTGTTCTGGTGATACTCGTCAATCGTAGGGTGGAAGGGGGATGGTCATTCTCGCAAGTTTTTTACGGTGGGGATGGTACTGGTGGCGCTTGCCGGCTCAAGAAAGTGGGGACAGTGGTCGGTTGATGACAGTGAGGGGTTGCTGGAAGGTAATGATCGGTGGTGGGTTTGATAATTTCAATTAGTATAGATATTGTATATATATAACAAAGCACATGATACAACAATAATATGCATAAAAAGCCTTATACAACATCATGATACAAAAACCTTGATAATTAATATTTTTCAATATATCTACTCTAATAAAGTAAAATAAAATAAGTTATCTTTTCGTTATCATTTTGCCACATGTCATATTTTCATAAATATTTTGACACACATTATTACCATAGAAAGTCAACTATTTAATAATAATAATATCAAATGCTAATGTTATTGTATATCATTTTCATATTATTAAGAAAAATTAATAAATAAAAATCATGTTTTAAAAAAAACAAATTTTATGAAATATGATTTTTTTGATATAAAAAAGTTACAAAAATGACATTGTTATTATTTAAGGTAGTTAGGTATATACAATTTTAATAATATCTTATCTCATAATTTTATAATTACTGCTATTATTTAAGGTAGTTAGGTATATACAATTTAAATAATATCTTATCTCAATTTTTTTATAATTTTTATATATTAATTAGTAATTGATAATTTAATATTTTTATTCACCACGTATAATAAACAAGTTTTCAATGTTAGTATAATAATAATTCTAATGAGAGTGAAGTTTTTTGAAAAATAGGAGTATATAAGTTAGGCAAATTGTCATTTGTCACCCATCCTCACATAAATAGTTTATATATATGTGAAATAAAATAGTCGTTGCGCAGGTAAGCAAAGTCAAAGCACCAGGTTCCTTAAGCCTTCGTTCAAACAGGTGGTGGACGATGTTTGTTGATTTTCAGACCAAGGTCGGTTATCGTTTTTTTCTCATTTTTTTCATCTGTGAGAGCATAAGAATTAAAATTTGGGGTGGGGATGATTAGCTAAACAAATGATCACGGTCTACTAAGATCCACTGTTAGGATTTAGTTTTACAAATGATCACGGTCTACTAAGATCCACTATTAGGATTTAGTTTTACAATACCCAAATCATAGAGTTATCGCACATATTTTTTAGATTTAAGTTTATTTTTGCTTCCTGAGATTTTATTTTTGCTTTATGAGATTTGACAAAAATAACTATCTTTTTTTAAAATATTAGAAACAATCAATTTATTTCCAAAAGTTTTTATAGTTGTTATCATTTTTTCAACTTAAATCCAAAAAAAAAACCTTATGTATTGAAATTGAAACAACTATTAAACTTTTAGAGGTAAATGAATGTTTTTAATATTTTGAAGGAAAATAGTTATTTTTATGAAATCTTAAGGAGTAAATTTAAAATTAACTCTATTTTTTATTATGTTTTTTAATAAAATATACTAGTGGGTGTGCCCGTGCAATGCTTGCATAGATTATAAAAATTGAAAGATTTAATTCTAATTATTTATAGGTTTTTACTAACTACCCGAAAAAAGATTATGTGCGATACGCTGAATAAAAAACACAAAACAGATAATAAAAATAGCGAATGTGTAAATGGCGATTTTATAATAATTAGCGAGCTATATTGTAAATTTATTAAAAACTTTTTTGACATAACTCGAATGCTTTAATATAAAACATAAAAAAAGTTAAGGTTATTAAATGTAAATTGGACATAACTCGAATGTGTAAATATAAATATTAAAAAAATAAAATGAGTAGTTATCAATGCGAAAAAAACAGAGAAAATGTCGTAAATTAGTTTTAAAAAATCAATAGAGATTTAAATATGAAATTATAAAAAATAAGGTTTCTTATTAGTTTGGATAAAATTATTGTGATAACATTGAGAACCAATACTTTGACTACTCATAACTTTTTCTTTAGGTATATATAGTGATATGACGGGTTTTATCGAGGTTATTTTTCGACTTGTTTTAAACGTTGATATATTTGGGTATTATTATTGTAACTATGTCAATATTTAGTGATTGTATACTTAAAGAGTTTGAATAAAATAATACTTAAATCTTATAGTATCAAGTTATAAAAATATAAATAATAAATGTATATATTTTAATATAAATTTAAAATTTTTATAAATAAGATAGTACTTCAAATAAATGTATCTATACTACTATATAAAATAAATTTAAATAAGATAATACTTAAATTAAATTTAATTGTGAGAAAATTATTAAATATAGGCAAATTAAGAACTATTATATATAGCACTTGTACATTATGTTTAAAAAGTTATATTAAGTGTCTTAAATTTTGAGTAAAATTACAAGTGTGTACTCATCAAATACTTTATATAATAGTATACTGATTGAGTGATAATAATTCAAGGTTTAATTGATCTAATTATGTGATTTTACATCGTCGTTAGTATGGAATGAAGTTACTTTGAGTTTGTTTTGATATGTAGGGAATTGGAGCTTAAGGAAGCTTATTTTAAGGTGAATAAGCACAAGATGAAACCACAAGGACCAAATGCGTAATTACCAAAAGATGCCAAACGGAAAACCGGAACTAAGTTTGGTGAAACACGAAGAGTATGGAAGAAGCGGGATGGAAATCGGAGCCCGAGAAGTGAAGAAATGCAAAAACCGAAGGTTCAAGACCATATTAACTTAAAATGGGCATAACTTGGGCTAGAAAAAGAGTTACGGACCCATGACTCGTCAACGGAAAGCTTGTGAAAAGTTACATGTGAAAATAAAAATTTTACAGGGGTCGACGTATGATACGCCGGGTATGGGTGTATCATACGCCGGTCAGCGTATTGGCGGCGTATTTATGGGCGTATCTGACAAAAATTTCAGAAAGTTGGGCGTAGGAAAGCTGAGGGGGGCGTATGATACGTCGCCCTGGGCGTATCATACGCTGGTGGTTGTACTGACACCCGAATTTTGTGGAATTTCAGGGTATTTAAGCCAAACCAACCCTAATTCGATCTAGAACTTCTTGGAGACGAAAAGTGACGAACTTTAGGTGATTTTTGGTGTTCCATGACTCCCCAAATTATCCATAAACATTCTCCAACTCATGATCGAAGGCACAATGAAGATGATGTGTGGCTAGGTTCTCTTGATTGCTTTCGGGAGTACAATTCTTGTAAAGGGAGATAATTGGTATCTTTGATTAGGTTTCTATAATGAACGTTGAATTATTGAATGAAACATTATATTTTGGTTGATTTAAACAATTTGCTTATAAATAAAGTTGTTTGCTTGATTATCAGTTTTCGGTTTCCTTGCATCGTGAGCTCATTAAGAAAAGTAGACAAATTGATATAGGTAAATTGGTAAGATTGTGAATGAACAAATCTTAAAAGCTTGTTCCTTTGTTATCACTTTGATCAAAAGTTAAGATCTTTAAAAATTATTTCTTACGAACCCTAATTTAGAAGTACCAATTGTTGATCTTGTAGAATTGGAAACCCGAAAGGGATTGTTTCTTATTATTTAATTAAATTTATTTTAAGGTTTCTTGCTTTATTCATGTGTGATCATTAATTCATTCAAAGCTTTAATTTTTAGTTACATAGTTTGAGTCTTTTACTTAATCGAGTTAAAATCGTTAAACATTTTCCACATATTCCCTGAGGAGACGACCTTACTTACCTTTACACAATAAAGGTAGCTAAGACCGATATAATAACTTGTTTTTGATGGAGTCTCAACAATCAGATCAAAATGGCGCCGTTGCTGGGGAATTAGTGCGCTTAGTGTTTACTTGCTTTTATTTTGTTTTCTTAAAAATTTATAAAAACCCAAAAAGATTTTTACTTTTTTGTTTTTTTCTTTTTATTTGTTTTCTTGTTCAGTATTACGCGAGGTATTCTTGTGTTTTCTTGTTTGTAGGCACCCACTACGTCAATGCATACAAGATTTTCAGGAAGGATTTCACCATTGCACTTTGATCCAGAAATCGAGAAGACTACAAGAGAAAATCATGTATTTCAAATAACTTCAACTCAAGGACTTCTCAAATAACAAGCTCGGAGGAAGGTACATCATCAGCAACAACTTATCGGATTTTAAGTCGACTTTCAAGGACACCTGAGAGTAACAATTCAAGAATGATGAATAATCCAGAAAATCAAGGAGGACCACAACCTAACCAATCCTTAGGAGATATCCTATTACCAGTATTCCCTCAACCTGATGATCCTCCACCTCAACCACAACCCGTGCAACCTTAACCTCCAGGGCCAATCCCTTTTCATCAAGGTGTGCAAAACCAACCTCCACCCGTGAACTTTCAACCGATGCCAGATTTCTGGATTCCTAACCTAAGTTTTCAGCATGACATGGAAGGAAGTGATCACAATAATGACGAATGGTTTTCAGTTAAAGGAAGCCATCATACAGCCTATGTGGATGAGTGGATTGATGATCAAGTTAATATGGATGGACCAAACTAACATGATTTTGAAAACCATGGAAATCAACCGGGTTATCAAAATCGACCAAATCAGGATCATGGTGGTTATGCTCAACCACCCATTCATAATAACATTGGAGCTCAACCATTTAATGGCATACCTGCCAATTCGGGAGCACAACATTATGTACTAGAACACGGTGTGGATAGTCACTTTCATCCCGCCATTGCTATCAATTCATCTCCTATAGTTTCACCAACACAAAGGGGACGAGCTTTTGAAGTCCGACCATAATATGTGGGGATTCTCCCTAACTTCTATGGTATAGAAACTTTAGAACCCTCTCTACATATATTTGAATTTGAGGCATCATGTAGTACCATTAGTGGTCAAGGATTCTCACCAGATGAAGTTAAATTGGTACTATTCCAATTCACCCTTAAAAACAAGGCAAAACAATGGTTCCTATCACACCCCAACCTTAACGGCGGAAATGTCGAGATGTGAGGGTTCAAATTGTTCATGCCACATAATGCTAATTTAAAATAACAATATTATTAAAGCTCAATATTCAAGACATACACTTAGGAAATAAAACATGTTCCAAAACATAGGAATTTCAAAGTCAAATGATAACAAATGTATTTTTATTTTAATCTAGGTTCAGTCCTAGATATAATAACGTCTTCATTGCAAGCTAAGCATTATCATTTCCTGAAACAGGTTAAAAATAAAAGGTTAACATAACGGAAAAGAATGACTTACCATTCACCACGTCGTTGTTGGTTTGAGCTTGGTTGGCGTTGATGTTGAAAGCCCTTCCACGAGCCGGTGGCACAGTTCCCACATTATGAGGAAATTATGGACGGAAATGTCCTGGTTCGCCACAATTATAGCAGGCTTGATTAGTCACCAACACAACATTGTTCGGAGCACGAAGGCAAGTAGTCACCAGATGCCCGTACTTCCCGCACAACGAGCAAACTTGGCAAGGATTTTTACTTGCGTGATGGTAGTTGCAAGTATTGCACATCGGATGCGGCCCAGTATAAGCCCTTGCCACGGGGGCTTGATTTGTAATGACAGCTTGCCTTTGAGGGGCATTTGGTGCTGTCACCGCGTAATTACGAGCCAGTGTGAACTTGTGCTTCTTGCCTTTGAAAGAGGACTCGACCTTCACCTCCTTTGTAGCCTTGTGAGTCACCTTCACAACAGTCTTGGCACCTTTCACCGTCAAAGTACCATCGCTAATATAGTTTTCAGTGAGCTGGGCGATGATATTAATCGCCTCCTCCAAGGTTGTGGGCCTACTACCCACCACGACATCTTGAATTTGAGGTGGTACCCCATTAATAAACTTCTTGATGTTACAGGGAACGGTATCCACCACATGAGGTAGGAGCATGCTCAACTCATGATGTCGGGTGGAATAAGCCAAGTGATTGCCACTATCTTGCATGAGGTTCCAGAATTCCTCCTCCAGCTTTTGCAATTCACTCCCCAGGTAAAACTTTTGGATCATTATGTCCTTAAATTCTCCCCAAGACAATGCCAAGGAATCTTCAGTCCCTCGGTTCCTTTTCTCACTATTCCACCACATGAGTGCCCGTTGTTGAAGGACACTTGCAGCATAGGAGACCTTGAGTTCATCAGGACACTCGCTGACGATAAACGTATTTTCCATACTTTCGAACCACTCGAGAAGTCCAGTGGCTCCTTTTTTTCCACTAAAGTTAGTAGGTTTGCACGGGCTTGCACGAGTTAAAATGCTTGAACGTGCAGGTGCGGTTGTTTTCACCATCATTGTTACTATTTTCCCCATGTCCATTGTTACCAATACCACCATTGTTTCCATGGACGTTGTTGCTATTGTTGGCCATTAGGGTGCTGCTAAGTTCAGCAACCATCGTCGGAAGTACAACAGCCATTTGTCGGGCGATCATTGCAGCGAGTTTACGATCGGAGGTCACACGCTTTCCTTGATAGTGAGACATTCTATAAGATAAATAAAGGAGATATTAGTATTCGAAGGTAAATTAGTTCAAAGAAAATAGGAACTTTAGATACTTATAAATATACCCAGGGTGGTTCCAATTGGTATCACATAGCCAATAGGAACATGGACACGTCGAGGTGACTTAATCCCAATTACCTCGAGGAAGATATGTATGTTGACCATAATTTAGCACTCATCCCAGAAATCCCCAGGTAAGCATAACAGGTCTCATAATGAGATTTATATGAAATGCTTGCCTTACCCTGAGGGCCTTTTGCAAGAAAATCCAGAATACAGGTGTTTATGTGTCACACACTTACCTAAGGCTATTAGAATTAAAACCTCAATGAGATTTTTCAAGAGTTAGACATATCGTCTAAGGAATTTTTCCTCCCGATAGGGTGCGTAGATTTCCACACGTTGTCGAGAATGAGATTAAATAAGGATTAAACGTGGTAGAACGTAGAGACATAAGAAGAGGATTAGATAGTTGGGGTTTGCAAAGTTCAAGGCACATTTCTAAGGCACTATTTATAAATATAAACAAATAGCACATAAGAGATTTAGCATGTAACAAAGAATAACATAAGATAGACATATAAGCAAGCTTACAAGATCATAACGATTTTTCATGAAAGGGTCCCTAAGTTAACCATAGTCTAGGCCACCATTTCTAATAACCTAAATACCTATAGTTATGGGCTCCAATACCAATCTGTCACACCCCAACCTTAACGGTGGAAACGTCGAGATGTGAGGGTTAAGATTGTTCATGCAACACAATGGTAATTTAAAAAAAAATATTATTAAAGCTCAATATGTAACACCCGGAAAATTTTTTAAGCAGGCCAAATAATAATAATGGGCTTAGACAAGACCATTTAATAAAAATAGGATGGTTATGGGTGTTAGACCAAGTTAACTCTTCGGGTCGTGAGCTTGACGAGTTTAAGATCCCGGAAACACCCGATATATATATATATATAGACGGATCAGCTGAGCAACTCTCATTTGCACTCAACACCCAGTTTCTAGAGAGAGAGTGTAGAGAGAGAAAGTGTCGATTCAAGGCTCGGTTGGTCAAGAGATCGAAGATTGGTGTTCGTGGGCTTCCAAACAACAAGAATCCAGGTAAGAAACATCGTTTAATTGTCCCTTTTGGAGAAAAACCTGGATTCTAGTTTTGGGGTTTTTGAAAGTGACAAGAATCGACCAAAAACTCACGTTTTTATGTAAGAAAACATGTGAAAAGCTTAGGTATAGCTTCCTGGATGATAACCCAAGGTTTTGGGTGTAAAAGATTGAAGTTTTAGGTTAAAATGGGCTGATTCGTAATTTTCAGATCGTTCTGCGAATTTAAGCATTCATCCA
>BJCO01769147.1:0-15910 GCA_018326465.1 Flaveria floridana | reverse complement strand
TGGTTCCAACTACTGATCCACTACCCTTTGAGAAGAAGAATGATGTAACAATGGTGACCACCACAGTGAAGGATAAGATAGAAAGCCTCATCCACACAGATGAGGATGAACCTCTAACCACCAAAGACAGAAAGAATAAGATCAGGGAAGCTAGGAAAACTACTAAGAAGGTGGCTAAGTCTAAGACAAAAATAGACCCGAGGGAAAAGGGTGTATTCATCACAGCTGGATTCTAAGTGGCTGGAAACTCTAATTCAAGAAAGCAGTGTAGTACCGATACTCCTGTCTCGCTGAAGAATCAGAAGTTAAAGGGGAAGGTTGTTGAAGAAGACAAGAAGTGCAAGAAACAACAACCCTCATGCCCAATTAAAGTTAACATTGAGTGCATAATATGTGGCTTGCACACTCATATGGCTAAAGATTGTTACTATAATCCAGCAAGCACACATTATGCACACAATATTTAGAAAGTAGGAGTCCAGGAAGGTTTCTTATTTGGACCTTATCATATGGTTTAAGTGTTAAAGAAAGGAAAGCTTGTTTCCAAAGGCAAGTTACTTTCTGAAGAAACTCATTCTTGTTAGTACCTCTGAAAGATTAACATGTTGCCTTTACTTGTCTTTGTATTTTACTTTTGCAATAGTTTAGGGATTTATGTCTAATATATGTTCCTTTAGTTTCATTGATTAGTATAAATAGGATTATATGTATTGTGTAAAGATAGACGTTTTGAACTTTTCTCTCAATTATACATTGTAATCCTTGCATCTATCAATATAAACTGTTTTGAATTTTTGCAATTGTTGATTACTTTGTTCATATAATTGTTAATTGCTTAATCATAGCATAGAATCGATCCATTTGAACTAATCAAATGGTATTAGAGCCTTCGGTTCAGTGATTTGGAGCTTGAAACTACTTTTAAGCACCTATGAATCACTTGAATCTGTGTTTTGATAGCAATTGTTCAATTAATTGATGATTTCAGTTATGTTTCATCATTTTACACATGAATTGAATCATAATTGAGTCATTTGACACCTTCAAATCTGAATTTTCATCAGTTTTGAGTGCGAACTGTTTTCATTGTTCGAACAGAAATTTCAGTAAAATTTTGAACTTTTGTTGTTAATTGAAGCAAAATGATGTTAAAGGATTGATATTCGCTACTTTCTACATTCGATTGAAGAGTTTGAGATCAATTAATCAAGTTTTGAAAAGTTTGTTAAGATCAGGTTGTTACGAAGAGGATAAATTAAGCGTTTGATATGTTCAAATCATCTAGAAATGAACACTTTTCAGACACTTTAACGGTGTGTAGGCATTTCAGATTGGGCGTTTTAACACTGTTTGTGAATGTTTTGGCACTATTTGGACGTTGTTCAGAAACTAAGTCTCAGGCGCTTTGAAACTGTTTGGACGTTTTAGAACTGCTCAGACGCATCACTACTGTTTGGGCGTTTTAGAACTGTTCCGGCGTTTCTAGCTTGAAAGTTTCAGAAATACACTAAGCCATTCCCTTAGACGTTTCAAAGTCAAAGTGGGTGCTTCTATACTATTCAGGTGCATCAATAATCAGACTTTTCTTTCAACACTTGGTAAATTTTTCAAAATCTAAAATCCAAAAAATATTTTCTGTTCTTTATTTCATTTTAAATCTAAAAAACAACAAAAATTGTATATTTTCTTAAATTCAAGACTTAAACATGGTTAAGTGTGAAGATTTTGAGAATCGTGTACCACAGTTGAAGAACATAGCTGACTTAAAGAACCGGTCACTCAGGCCGAAACATCATCTGAATTCTACAGATACTGATCTATGTAAATCTATAGAGAAAGGGCCTTATATTCATGTCACTTCTGATGGTCCAGATAGAGATTTTGTGTATACAAAAGATTCATAAGAACCTTATCCCGAAGATGATTTACATGGGGTGATCTGAAAAAGGTGAAAATGATATTAAAGCATATTCGCTCATGTATAAAGGGTTACCTTTGGAAGTACTATCAAGGCTTAAGAACTACCAAACTGGATACACAATGTACAAAGCTTTGAAAGTTATCTGTGAAGTAGGAAAAGAAATTCAAGATATTAAGAAACAGAAATTGAAAAGGCAACATGAACTGTTTGAGCATATCTCAGGAGAGACCATAAATCAGATGATGAATGAATATGTGCAACTTACATCAGAAATATCAACTCTAGGGATTAAGAATGATCTTAAAGACCTAAACAATAGACTTCTGAATGCACTTCCATCATCTTGGAAACAAACAGTAACTTTGTTGAAGCATACTAAAAAGTTTCCAATGGATCTTGATCTCCTCATTGCTAAGATTGAGTCCGTGGAAATTGATGAGAGCTCAAGAAATAATGATAGAAATGCATCAACTTCTCAATAAAAGTACGTTGCTTCTCCAGCAAATACCGTAAAGAATGCTTTTCTTGCCAAGGATGAATCAACTCTTGAAGATGAGGGTGATTTGTTTGTGGGAGCAGGATTCTTCACCAATACACATGTGTACTCAACTCAACCACAACCACAGTCTCCTCCAAAAACTCAAATGCCTAAATCTCAAAATGAGACTCCATCTTCCAGCTCTGCTAATCCTAGCAAAGTTAAAAATGTTATAAACATCCTTTTATAGGATGAAGAGTCCAAATCTGCCTTTACAGCATTTATGGCAAGTTTTCAAGCATACCAAGGCGGTCATCTAACTCAAGTTGATTTAATTTTGCAGGATTTGTTTGAGATGGATCCTGACCATGTAGAAGAGATGGATCTTAACAGGCGGATGGTTATGATAGATTACAGGACTCAAAGACACTCATATGCCAATAGAAACTACAAACGTAGTGCAAACAAAACTGTTGGGGTTGATAAATCAAAGTCAAGATGTTTTAACTGTCACCTCTATGGCCACTTTTCTAGAGAGTTCAAAGCTCCAAGAACACAAGGCGGAAATGGCCAAAGTAGTTCTAACAGTCAGAAATATCATCAACAGGCTCATAAGACATTTGAAAAGCCTTATCAAAGCCTGCTAATGCCAGAACTCAAAGAAGAGAAGACAATTGAAGAACCAAAGAAAGCATTAGTTGTAAGCATCAAGGATGGTTATGACTGGAGTGCGTATGCCGAACAGTTCACAGCTGATCTTACTTCCGGATTAGCATTGATTGCTAAGATGAATGATTAAGAATGGTCTGAAGACAAGGATCGAAAGATAGAAGGTGAATCAGACACTAAGGCAGACTATGATTGGAGTGACAAAGCTGACCCAAAGGAAAATTCTAAAGAAGTTGCTCTCATGGCACAATCTGAACAACCAAAGGTTGTGAACTCATCATCTGACACTGAGTCTTCAAATTCTTATCCAGAAATTCCAGTGGAAGTAAGGGAGAAAATGTGCACCAAAGCATGTTTTGAAGAAGTAGAACACTACAGAACATACTATTCAAAATATGTGATAAACTTAAACAAGAAGAGTCAAAGCACAATAAGCTAAAAACTGATCATAAAATTTCTGATGATAAAATCATATATCTTCAAGCTTCTTAGAACAAAACTTTAAAAGGACTTGAACTTGTAAAGAAACAACTTGAAGAGATGACAAAAACTCTTGAACAAGAAAAATTGGCACATGCAACAACTTAAATTTATTTAGCCAAAGTGAAAAGCTCAAAGACAATTGTTGAGTAACTGGTAAATGGAAGGAAAGATAAAGATAAAATGGGATTAGGATTCACACATGAACCTATACCTGAATCAATTACAAATACCTTACCTGAAAACATTGATACCCATGATCATTCACCAGAGAATAAAGCCAAGCTTAAAGAATTTCAAGAAAAGAAAAAGAATAGTCAATCAAATGTCAACAGTGAAATCAAAAAGATAAACATTGAAATATTCGAGGAGAAAGATTCAGCAAAGATAAAGAATGGCCATCCTATTAAAGTAAAATCTTATGAACCACGACAAATGAACAAAAAGCTCTATGTACCAAAAAGTAGAGTGTTATTGAACAGAGTGAATCTGAACAAAAGATTGAAAAAGCTAATGATGTCAATAACAAAATGAAAGGAAAATATGAAGAAGAGAAATCAGAAGCTTCATGTTTAGATGATTCAAGCTCAAATAAATTAATTCAAAACAAAGAATGTGAAAAGGAATCTTCTCAAGATTCAATCAAAATCCAAAGCACTAAAACTTCATCAAGAACAAGAAATCAAATAAGAAGAAAAGCTGCTAAATCTAAAAAGTTTGAACCAATCAATCAATCAAATCAATCAATTCAACTTAACCCAGTGAAGTTTGTGTCAGCAAGAACTTTTGACATGAACACAATCTCTGAAACAACATATAAACCTATGATCAAATCTAACTCTGATCTGAAAACAGGTTCAGGTCCTAAGTCTTCCACTGTTCTTAAAAGATGTATCTCAGGAGTCAAAGAGTTGTGATCAAGCTCAAAAGCAAAATCCTAAGAATCAAAAGACCAAATTCATACAAAAGAAACAACATATTAACCTAACTACCCCTAAATCCAAACAAGAATCAAATGTGTCTTCCACATCAAGGGTTAATAAAGTGTTGTTTACTCATTCTCAAAAGTATTGTGATATATGTGATACGTACAATCATAACATATCTGAGTGTTATTTTAACAAGTACTGTCACATCTGTGATAAGACAAATCACACAACTGCTGATTGTTACTTTAACAAATACTGTGCATTGTGTGATGAACAAAATCATAATACTGAGGATTGCTTCTTCAGAAAGAACTCACCTAGGAAGGATTTTGGTAATCAAAGTTATGTTAATCCAAAATTTCAAAGAAATCATAATCTTGGTTTTCAAAATTTATCAAAACAACCTTCTATGGGTTTGAGATCCTTCAGAAGAATCAATTCTAATTATGATAATCAGTATAATGTCAGATCACAACAATACAATCAAGGAAACTTTATTCCACATTCTGTGAGAATGAAAAATGAAACATTTAAGAAGAAAAACTTTTCTAATGTTTCAAATGATGGTTCAAAATTTCTTGATGATTATCTTGAAAACAGATTTAATGCTTTGAGGTCAAAACAAAGAAAAGATAATCAGACTGATTTTCAAAGAGGATTTGAAAATCCAAAATTTCAAAAGAAACCTGATGTCAACAAACTCCATTTTAAGCAGTTTACCATTGTGGATAAATATGGAAAGCCCAAGACTATCTCGGCTTGGGTTACTAACTCAACTTAAATGTATTTGAATGCAGGTAGGCCCGCAGAGACCAGTAAACACATGGTATGTTGACAGTGGGTGTAGCCGGCATATGACAGGCAATCAAGCCTTACTTCAAGACTTTAAGACAAAAGATGGTACTCACGTGGCTTTTGGTGGAGATGCAGTTGAAAGATAACCGGTGAAGGAACGATATCTAATGGAGTTATAAGTTTTGATAAAGTCAACATCTGTGAACAGTTGAAATTTAATCTTTTAAGTGTTACACAAATATGAGATAAATCTTATTCTGCTTTATTTGATGATTCTTATTGTTATATTTTAAAGCAAGAATTTCAGTTTAGCAAGGAGTAGGTTGTTGTTAAAGCTGTTCGAGATAGAGATGTCTACAAGTTAGATATGTCTCATGTTGACCCTTCAACAGAAACAACTTCTCTCATTGTTCACGCATCAAATGATGAAAGCCAGCTTTGGCATAGATGTCTCGGTCATTCCAACTTCAAAAACTTGAACAAACTTGCAGCAGGAAGTCATATAGTAGGAATTCCATCAAAGAAGTTCGCTACATCAGATCTCTGTAAAGCATGTTTGAAAGGAAAACAACACAGAGCGTCTTATAAGTCCAAATATATAAACTCAACTTCAAAGCCTCTACAGATGTTACACATGGATATATTTGGTCCTGTAAACATGCCAAGCATTGGAAAGAAATCATATTGTTTAGTTATCATTGATGACTATACAAGATTTCCTTGGGTTTTCTGTTTGCGTGCAAAATCTGAAATGGCTAAATTGGTAAAAGAGTTTATCACTAAAGTGGAAAATCAAATTAATGTAAAAGTCAAATTAATTAGAAATGATAATGGAACAGAATTCAAAAATGCTAATGTTGATTTGTTCTGTGCAGAAAAAGGATAGCTCATCAATTCAGTGCTCCTAGAACTCCGCAAAAAAAACAAAGTTGAAGAAAGGAAAAACCAAACATTGATTGAAGCAGCCCGTGCAATGTTAGCAGATGCTATGATTCCAATCACTTTCTAGGATGAAGCCATATCAACTGCATGTTTCATTCAGAATCGTACTCTATTAGGGAAAGACAAACAGAAAACTCCTTATGAGTTGATGTATGGCAGGAAACCAAATATAAATTTTCTTAAATCCTTTGGTTGTCCAGTTTTGATTTTAAATTCAAAAGATTAGCTAGACAAGTTTGATGTAAAATCTGATGATGGATTTTTTCTTGGATATTCATCATCTTCTAAAGCTAATAGAGTTTATAACTCTAAGACGAATGTTATCATTGAAACTTTCAATGTTAAATTCCTTGAAAATTCTTTTCCATCAGTTGCAAATGGTCCAGCGTGGTTATTTGATTTAGACTCATTTTCAAACTCATTCAATTATAATCTATTTGAATCTTCATCTTTCAACAGGAAACAGGTAGGAGATCTTGGATCCTTTAGTGACGATTCAGACTCTGATGATAAGGATGATTCAGGACCAAACTATCCATTTTCCTTATTTTTGAGAGATCCTATCTTCAATTTAGAGAATTATGATTAACAAATTCCTGAGCAACAACAAAGTACTGAAAATTCTAATGATTCACTACTACTTCCTAATGATGGTAATGAGTTTGTGCAACCTGAGTCTGGAACATCATCTATCTCTTGTGATGCAGTTGATACTGGTAATCTTGATTACTTTATCAACTCACCGACTTAAGTTCCAAACTTCATTCCACATTCTTCTAGCCTACTGAAACAGCTCTCCAATGTGAATCAAACAAATCTGGATGTTAATGTTCAAGGTGATGAGTTTCTGATATCTCGTACTCACAAGAATCATCCAACATCTCAGATTACTGGTCCATTGAATGAGAGAACAACAAGGAGTAAATTAGAACAAGCAAACTGTGCTTATACTCTTGTTTACTTTCTCAAATTGTTCCTAAAAATGTTACCAAAGTGTTAAAGGACAATGGTTGGATTGAGGCTATGCAAGAAGAATTACTGCAATTCTGCAAACAAGAAGTATGGAATCTGGTGGATTTACCTGAAGGAGAAAATGCCATAGGCACAAAATGGTCGTTTAGGAATAAAGCCGATGATCGAGGAATAGTCATTAGAAACAAAGCGAGACTAGTTGCACAAGGATACACACAAGAAGAAGGAATTGACTATGATGAAGTATTTACTCCAGTTACAAGACTTGAATCCATTCGTGTTTTCCTGGCTTATGCATCATTCATGGAATTCAAGGTGTATCAAATGGATGTTAAAGGTGCATTCTTGTATGGTCAAATCACTATTGATGTGTACGTGAAGCAACCTCAAGGTTTTAAGGATGCAGAATTTCCACATCGGGTGTACAAGCTTAGCAAAGATCTATATGGACTCCATCAAGCACCTAGAATCTGGTATGAGACATTGTCACAACACTTAATCCAAACGGATACACAAGAGGGAAAATCAATCCCACTTTATTCATAAAGAAGGATGCTGATGATCTCTTATGTGTGCAAGTATACGTTGATGATATCATATTTGGTTCTACCAGTCAAAAACTATGCAATGAATTTGAAGAAATCATGAAGTCACAATTTCAAATGAGTTCTATGGGAGAAATCAATTTTTTCCTTGGACTACAAGTTTAACAATCTACAGATGGTATATTCATTTATCAAGAGAAGTTTATTGACAAACTCTTGAAGAAATTCAAACTGCAAGATTGTCAGTCCATAAGAACTCCAGCTAACATAAAATCTAAGATTGAGCCTGATCCAAAAGGAAAATCAGTTGACCAAACTTTATACAGATCTATGATTGGTTCTTTGATGTATCTTACTACATCTAGACCAGTCATTATGTATGTTGTTTGTGTTTGTGCCAGGTATCAATCAGACCCAAAAGAATCCCAATTAATTGTTGTTAAAAGGATATTCAGGTATCTCAAAGGTAAACCAGCTTTAGGGCTATGGTATCCTTACGAGGGAAACTTTAAGCTACATAGATATACAGATAGTGATTATGGAGGATGTTGTCAAGATAGAGAATCTACAACGGGTGGTTGTCAGGAATGAATCTGTTTTTGCAACATGTAAGAAATGATAGTACGTTAGTGAGATCAGTTGCATACTTCACTCGATAATAAAGTCTGACATGTTCAGATATGATGTGTAGACAATCTATGCATGTATGTGTGTTCATCTGAGTACTTTTGAGCTGTATTAGCTTATCAGATTGATTGCTTGTAAAGTTACAACACTCACACCTGGTGGTGATATGACTAACCATGAGATCTGTTACAAGCATCATCTCACTTCTTTGTTATGAGTCATCATAGACCTGAAGTGATGAGATATCCTCTGTTGTAAGTGATTACAAACCTGAATATTATCCTTTGATGCAAAAGATGACAATGTGCAAAACCCATTCAAATGGATGATTAGAGTTGATCAAATGGTTATCCATGATCATTCTCTGCTAAATTAGCAACATGAACTCTAGTTATGCATATATGTCAGGTAATAAGTTAAGAATTTGTGCTTTCTTGTATGTCTTCATGATAATTGATCTCTCTAAGTGTTTGTATGAGTCACATCATGTCATCTCTAATTCTACCCTAATCAATCCAAGAATTGAAAAAGTAAGTGTGATGATTCTTTCATAAAAAACACT
Organism: Flaveria floridana; assembly: GCA_018326465.1. Lineage (NCBI taxonomy): Eukaryota > Viridiplantae > Streptophyta > Magnoliopsida > Asterales > Asteraceae > Flaveria > Flaveria floridana. The sequence goes on along the minus strand of BJCO01769147.1, from coordinate 6,990 downwards.
CATTGTCTATCCTTGGATCTTGTGCCTCCTTTGATGTGAAATCACTGACCAGGAACACACTTGATCATGATTTATTCATTGTTATGACTATTCACACTTTATTTTATTTTAGTGTGCTGATCTTAACTGATATGATCTCACTACAGACAATGATTCTATTGTAACTATTAGATTTTAATTTTGCTTTAATTTTGGATTTGTGTATGTTTTCTGTGTGCATGCAATTTAACAATGATAAGTGCGATCTTATTGTGTCAACTTGGGAAACTTCTAACTTTCTAAAACTTAAAAGTTTAGGGGGAGTAATAAAAGTAAGAGTTTCTAAGAATATCAAAATTAAAATGTTGAATGGAAAGGATGAAGCTAAATGTTCTAAGTATGTGTGCTTGATAATGTAGAATTTTGATAATGACAAAATGAGCCTATAAAAAAATTTTCAAGTGGAAAAGCTGTCGGGTTTGTTGGACCTAAACCAGTTGTTTTACTTTGAGACTAAAATGAAGGAAAATTGAATTTTGAAAATTTAAATTAAAATAAAAGGGTTTAAAATGTCAAAAGTTAAAATTGAGGGTCAAAAATGTAAATTTTAGGAAAATTTAAAATTATGAAAATTGTTTGAATATTAGTACGTGAACAGTGCTAATATGTCTAAACAGTGTTCAGGTGAAAGATGTGAAAAGTATACAAGTGTATCGAACTTATGCGCCTAAACAGTGTCCATAAGTCCAAGTAGGAGCATGATGAGTTTTCAGAAATATTACAAGTGTTTGGGCATTTCTCATATCCTCATGCGCCTGAACAGTTGTCATACGTCTGAGAAAACAGGTTAAGTGTTAGGAGGTTCAATATTCTCATGCGCCTACACAGTACCAGATGTTTTAAGTGAAAAATTCACCAAGTGTTGGACGTTTCATATAGACTCATGCGGCTGAACAGTGCAAAAGAACCTAAATAGTGCAAAAGCACCTAAACAGTGCTTATGCGGCTGAACAGTTCTCATGCGCCTAACCTCATACGCCCATATAGTACTCATGCGTCTAGAACTTTTCACTTAGTATATAAACAACACTTCTCATTTTCACTCATTGACAATCCAAAACCCCTGAACTCATACGACACTCGTTTCACCCATTACACTCAATCTTTTCATCTGTTTCTGAAATTTCATAATTCAAAAGGTGTATACTTGATTGACAAATGTAAGTTCATATTTAAAATCATTCCATTTCAAGTTACGGATTCATAATCAGTCAGACGTTTCGAATCTATTTAGGCATTTTTAACCCTAAAATTTTGAAAAACTTGAAATAGGTGCTTTAAACAAAACTAAGAACTTAAATTGATCTTAGATTGTTAATATACACTGAATTTCGAATAGTTTGATATGTGGAACAGTTGATTTCATGAACATTGATTGAAAACTGTTCTTCATCAGTTTGAATGATGAAGATGAACAGTTTCAAAAATTTTGAAATTTTTTAATAAAAATTAAAAATTCATAAAAACTTAATTGATAAATAACTTTGATAAAACAATAATTGAGTTAGTGTGTTTTAATAAACATACAACAATTTGTATTTAATATGATTTGGACAGAATTTTAAAAATTCTAGAAAATGATTAAGTACAAGTTGATGTAAAACCAAAACTAAGTGTTTAAAACATAATAATTCATTAAAATTTAATTCTAAGTTTGATAAAATCAAATTGTTTAAAGAAATCAAAGTATCTAAACTTTGTGTATTTATTTGTGCAGATGATTGAGTTAAAATTTGAACCAAAGCATAATGTAGCAGCTTATCTAAATGAAGAAGTTAGAGAAGCAGCTTTTTATGAAGAGATTATAAGATTTCTGTTAAGAACCAAATATGTGTATGCCATGTGTGGAAGCCAGTTATTAATGCAAGATTGATAAAGAGATTCTGAAAAACAACTGAAATAGAGAGAGATGATGAAGGAAGCAAAGTTCTCAGAGCATTTATAACCAATGATAGAATGATTGAGGTTTCTGAGCAAGCAATCAGAGTAGCTCTCAGACTTAGAGAAAATGAGCCTCAAGATTTAGCAGAGTATACATTTAATGAATGTAGAGAGGCGTTTATGATGATGGGTCACCCTGAAAACTTCCCTAAGAAACAATATTTCAGGGCAAGGGCGTATAATCATTGGAAGTTACTCTGTTACATATTCCAACATTGCATGTCCGAAAGAAGTGCAGGATGAGACTCGTTCCCAGTGGACATTGCATCTCCTATCATTTCCTTAGCCACAAACAGAAGATTTAACATGTCTAAATGGATTATCGACGGATTCATATATAATCTAGAGAGAGGCGAAAGGAATAAGTATTTAATGTATCCTAGATTCCTTCAGTTGATCATCAATGAAGATCATCCAGATTTATATGTAGATGGAGTAGAAGGTGATAGACTTGAACTTGAACACATGTCTGAAATTGTGTACAAGTGATTGACTGTTATTACTGGAGTTCTAAATGTTCTTTTATTTGATTATATAAGGAATGTTGCTATGGATGAGGTTGATATTCATCAACAACATTTTCATTTGACTGAGGAGGAACCAATAGACCCAAATGACTTGATTGAGGATGTTGTTAAAGAGATCATTGAAGAAGATAAAAGTGATGAAGATGATGATGAAAGTGATGATGATGATGAAGCTGATGAAAGCTCATTAAATGATAGTGATGATGATGATGCTGATGATCTAGCTGAGGCATGTCAAGGAGATAGCAGTGAAGCTACTGAGACTGATCATGCTATTATAGAACATGAGATTGGCGAAGAAACAACTGAAGAACCTATGACTGAAGCTCAAGGTGCTGAAGAAGCTAAGGCTAATGTGCAAAATCAAACATTTGATTTTGATTTCATAGAAGCTATGCTGTCTGAGCCTGTTTTTCAAAGCTCAACACCTATTGAATTTGAAGACATTCCAGTTGTTATAGCATAAAATATGTCTGTACAGACTGATGATATCAATGATGTTGATGAAATTGAAAAGTTGAAAGAAATCAACATGATTCAAGAAAAAGAAATAGTTAAGTTGAAAGAAGAAAACTTAAAGCTCAAAGAAGTTATTAAACTGAAGGATGTTGAGATGGTTAGTGTTGTGAATGATAAAAATAAGATCATGCAGACTTTTGATGTAATGATTAGAGATTATGATGTAATGGAAGAAAAGTTTAAAAGGTGACTGAAGAAAATGAAATAATGAAAGAAGAGTTGGCAAAATTAAAGGAAACTCAAAAGGTTGATTCACCAAAGATTGAGATTGTATCTGAAATCAATCCAATCAACATTGAAGAAACTCCTACAGCAGAAAAGGGTAAAAGAAAGCTAGATGAAATAGATGAATCAATTTTACCTGAGTCTTCATCAGAAAGTCAAAGGCTTGCTGAAGTTCATGAGGAAGGTAAAAAGTATGTGCAAGAGACTATTGAAGCAGTGGATGACATTGAAGAAGAATTTAATGATGACTGGTATGATGAGGTGCTGGAAGAGGAAGACATTGATGAAGCAAATCTTGAAAAAGACTTCACTCCAGTGGAAACAGCTCAAGATGAAGTACCAATTGATTTTGAAGATAGATACAATTTCTTGGTGAAAATGAAGTATAACCAAGTGTACCTAGATGGACTAACTGTGACGCAGATAAACGAAGAGTAGGAAAAATGTATAACTGCAGAGTCAGTAGCTTTAGTGGATCCAAATGAAATTGTGGTGGAGCATGGTGAATGGAATCCATTGCAAGAGAGAATTAATGTTGAAGAAAAGCCAACTCTGAGCTTCACCATCTGGATCCTGATGAGATGAGCATTTTAGAATTGAGATCTTCGTTACAAGCCAGAAATTATCCATGGAAAAGATTGAAGAGACTCCAAGGTGAATCTTTGAGGAACCTTATTAGAAGCTTTCAAGCTACTGAGAAACAATCTAACAAGATGATCATACTGGATACTGATAATCCTCAATGCCTTGAGATAACCAAGAGAACAAAAATGTTAAAACCACAAGAAATCCAGTCAATGGCTCAAAAGACAAATGTATATGAGAGAAGGAAAGAGCTCATGAAGATGTTTCCTGAGACAGAGAAACAAGCTTACAAAGTTTCTCTTGATCAGAAACAACTATTCAACAAAGCCAGATCGACTGGATACTTGGTGAGGAACGTATTGCAAAAAGGACAATCAATATCTGAGCTGCTGAATGCTATGATTGCTCCTGATTCTACCAACCAAGTTAAGATTGTGGCATGGAAGTATGATGATATATTTGATGCCTTCCTAATTAAATGAGTAAATGTTGTGTGTGATGTATATTACTTTTACTCAAGCATCATAAAGCTCCCAGTTCAAGACATAATGGAGTTGAATAAACCGCCTTTGATCAATCCAACTGGAGCCAAGCGTTGTGATATATTTGTTGAGCTGTTAAATAAAGGGATAACAAGAGCAAGTGCTTTCTTGGAAACAAGATGCTCACATCAAGACAAGGAGTACTTTGCTACGTTGAAGAAGAATAGAAATATAACAAGGAAAATAATCAGAAGATAAGCACTTCTTGATTGAATTTTGTGATGATTATTTTGAAAAAGTAACTACTCCAGGATTGAAAGTTATTGAAGGGACACAGAAGTCAAAACCAATCCTGCGATGGTTCTATAATACTGACATGTTTGAGCTTAAATTAGTCCAAAATCTCGAGTACTGGGATGAGGATATGATTACATTGTTTGGAGTGTTTGAGCTTAAACTGTTACATCCAAGCTATATCTCTGTCTTATCAGTCCAAAAGTTTGAACGAGTATCTTCTGAAATTGCAGAAAATGATAAGAAATACTTCCTGTCAATCATTAAAATGATGAATGCTGCAATGGAGAGAATTTCACTGAGGAAAGCATTAGCTTATGCCAACATAGTAAAGAAAGACATTAAAGATATTAAGTTTATGAGAATATCCAGTAAAGGAGTGTTAGAAGTATAATCGAAAGGTAATTCAAAACCTATTGAGTTGTACGCTAACATTAATATTACAGGATTATCTAAAGATACACTTGAAGCGATGAGCAAAATGAGATAAAAACAAACGAGGCAAAGCCTGAGCAAGGTGTGTTAGCAAGCAAGTTCAAATCTTCTATTGCTAAAGCCTTAAAAGAACAGGAGCTATACAAGGAGAAGCCAATGTTTAAGATCAAAGAGGAACCTGAAGATTATTTTGAAGCTTGAAGATAGATGAAAAGAAGAAAAATGAATGAAGATACAAAGAAGATAGAAGACTGAAGCAGAGAAGACTGAAGAAGAAAAGATTGAAGCTGAGAAGATAAAGAGAAATAAGATTGAAGATTACTGAAGACTTTAGACCATGTAAATCTTAGGGGGAGTATGGTTAGTACCTATGAAAGATTAACATGTTGTCTTTACTTGTCTTTGTATTTTACTTTTGTAATAGTTTAGGGACTTATGTGTAATGTATGTTCCTTTAGTTTCTTTGATTAGTATAAATAGGATTATATGTATTATGTAGAGATAGACGTTTTGAACTTTTCTCTTAATTGTACATTGTAATCCTTGCAACTATCAATAGAAATTGCTTTGAATTTTTGCAATTGTTGATTACTTTGTTCATATAATTGTTAATTGCTTAATCATAACATAGAATTGATCCATTTGAACCTATCAATTCTTCCGAATGGAAAATAGCTTCGGAAGACAAGTCCAAGAATAAACAAAGGAATAAAAGGAATCCTTTGAAATCTTATGAGTAAAAGACTCTTTCGGATGAAAAGGTGGTGGCAACTTCTTCTGAGAACAAAGAAGCCTCGGAAGCAAGTCCTGCTGCTCAAGCCTCTTCAGGCTCATCTACAATGATCAACCATAGGATGGAATGAAAGATCAAACAAGATGCTACAGCCCAAACCACTTCTTCATAAACCATAGTTGAACCCCCATGCATAAATTTTGGTTCAATTATGTCATCAACATTAGAGGAGCCCAAGACCAATAAGGCCTGGGCTGCTAATCGTAACTAATCATTTCACCTTGTGCGGAGGGATATCCATATGACAAGAATGGAAATATTTGGATTGTAGATATGGATGCGTGATGTGCTCCAAATTATACATATAAAACATATCATTTGCACATCAATTATGTCAGAAACTCTTACCAAAAATGATGATTTGGTACTTAGATCATTCATATTGTGTTTTCAGGTGTGGAAAAGACCAAGATGTACAAAAGGAGCTTAAAAAGGAAGAAATTGAAGAAAACCAAGCTCTGGAAATCAAGCATAGGGTCGTGCCTCATGAGGCACACCCCCATGCCCAGCCTGAAACACACCCCCGTGTACTAAACTCAACTGTTAGGGATCGTGTACTGGACGATGTACTAACTGATATACGTGTATACCGAATCAAATAGTGTGGTGTAACGCCCGAAAATTTTGTTTGGAGTGCTATGCGACTGGAGGCCATGCGCATGGAAGTCGTGCGACTGGAGTGTCCAGTCGCATGGAGCTCACGCGACTGAAGGTCCAATCGCATGGACTTCAGGCGATTGAACTGTAGCTTTTAAGGGAGACGGAAGCCATCTCCCCCTCCCCACACTTGCAAAACTCAGCCAAAAAGAAGAGAAGAGAGAAAGAAGACTGGAAGAATAGAAAAAGAGAGAAAAGTGGTGATTCGGACTCGAAACTCGTTGAGTAACTAGTCCAAATGAAGCTCTTCATCTTCTTATTGTTTGTGTGAGTTCTAGGAACCCTCATTTACTTGTTTTCAACCGATTTTGGGGCTGGAACGCATATAAACACGTTTTTGAAATGTGTGTGTTTGACCCACTTGGGTGTGATTGTGTGTAATGTGTTTAGAGGGTGATTTCGGACCTGTATGGGCTTGTATGATGTCATAGTATGTTTCCCTAAGGTTTAGGAGGGTTGATTTAGGCTTAGAATGAGTTTGGAAGGGTTTGGA